>PVHP010041991.1:0-15195 GCA_004024765.1 Zapus hudsonius
TTTGGCCTGCTGTCGGGTGGTAGGGTTATATGGGCCACAGCTCACTCGCTATATCCTGAAAAATACAAACACAATCTCCATCGGAGAGTGAGAACAGTATAGGTTAACAAATATACACCATTCTGGATTACCTAGTTTCTATTTTTAGTAGCCTCCCTGTCAGACGTTCGCATAGTGCATCTTTTCTTGGGAGCCCAAGTTTATGGGATCCGGTGCATATTGCCCTAAATGCAAACAAATCTTTCAAAGGGCAAGAAATAACAAAAGAAATTGGGTGAAGGTCAGGCTCAGAGGAGAAAGGCTAGAATTTGGTTAAAGAGGAAATGTTTTCACCAGGTTCCTAGTGATGAGTGTAGATGTTATTCCAGGACAGTGAAGGGTGAGTGTGGACTATCTGTTGTGGAAAGGGGAGACGGGGTCAGATGGGGGCCAGGGATCTGGACCAAGAGGGTGGCAATCTAAGGGGAAACATTCCTCTCACTCATTTCTTGCTATTCTAACTAAACCTAGGGAAGCTCAGCAAAAGTTGGGAGCAAGGAAGAAAGGCAGGACTCCAGAAAGATGGGCTGGGGGTTCATGTGGAAAGGAAGGGGAACTGGGATTTAGTCGTCAGAAGCAAGAAGTTGGAAACATTTCTCTTACTGACCAAGGGTCTGGCCACACCATCTGAGCTCAGCTTCCCTGGACCCAGAGTTGGGAAGGTGAGTCCCAGGTTCCCCAGGAGGTGAGCTGCACACCTCTGGTGGCTCCATGGTGGCCCATAGTTTCTGAACAAGGAAGTTCAGGGATGATTTGCATAGGGAGGGGACTGAGCAGTATCCAAAGGACATGTTTGGGGCAGGGGTGACAACTAAAGGAACCAAGTAACACATTTGTCATGGTTTGATCCAGGTGTCCCCCACAAACAAATGAATGTGTTCTGAGTGATCCATCCTCAGCTGAAGGCAGTTTGGGTTTTACAACCTCACTGGAGCTGTGTTGTTGTTGGGGGCTTATGGGGTTATAAACAGCTTCCCCTTGCCAGTGTTTGGCACACCTTCCTGCCGCTGTTTGCAGTGCTGTGGTGGAGGTGATGTCCAGCTCTGCTCATGCCATCATTTTCCCTGCCAGGATGGAGTCTCCCCTTGAGTCCATAAGCCAAATAAACCCATTCCTCCACAAGCCGCTTTTGCTTGGGTTCTTTCTGCGAAGCAACTAGAAAGTTGACTACAACAACATTCTGAGCTAAAGAGAGATTGTATTTGGACAGCAGGAAGAGCTCTATGTAGAGACGCTCACTTGGTTTACTCCTTATGGAACAGGCGGAACCTGCCACCCGAGCAAGCGGCACAGGGCTCCTCTCAGACAGCCTGGAAAAGAGGCATGTGTTTTCCTAGCACCTGGGATGAAGAGTGCAGGCAGGAGTTTATCTCCCAGCTCGCTCGGCTCCCGATGATGGGGAAGTGCCGGGTGCCGGGTGCAGCTGCCAAGGAGTGAGATGATTTTGTCTGCCAGATTGTGATTCTTATGTAAGCTTCTAGAGCTTGGAGTGGGAAGAAGAGAGCACTCAGCCCTCAAACAGGAATCTTGGTTTACATTTTGGGTCTAAGCAGAACTGAGACAAAGACCTGGACACAGGTAGAGGGCATCCCAGAAAGCCTTCCTGAGGATGGAACAGTCCTGGACAGAGTGAAGATCTTTTCTAAAGAGAGACACTGTGCCCCTCCCTTTGGCTAACTGTTTGACTAAGAGATCCGCTCAGTGGCAAAGAACCCTTAGCTGGAACTGGGGTCCAAGGCAAATTCTTATAGAGACCAAGAACCCAGACCAAGGGGAAGCCCTGAGGCTACACTTATTAAAATTTATCCAAATCAACAATGCCTGTCCCATTTAACCTATACTGATCTCATTCTCCATCGGAGAATCTGTTTGTATTTTTCAGAAGGCAGTGAGAACCGTGGCCAGCCCAGTTCCACCAACAAGACCTAAGATGACGGCTGACTCCCAGGCAGGAGACGAACCACCCCTAACTCATCATCTAGGGCCCAAAGGAAACCACAGAGGAAGGGGCGAGATGAGCAAGAGTGCAGCTTCCACAGCAAGTCAGACAACCTATGCCAGGGTCATGGAGACAGACTCTGAGGATACTCAAAATGGTCCAAAGCAGAAACCCAGAGACTCTAAAGAGCTCAACACTAAAGTAGACTTAAAACTAACTCACCATGGCCCCAGGGAATTTTGAGGAAGAGGGAGCAGAAAGATTATAAGAGCCATGGCTGGGGGGAATATCCAGAGACATTGCCCTCCTCAAAAAAAAAAAAGTCTGCTGCTTGCACAGTTCATAGACCTCCATCTCATGGAACATTCCAGCATCCCACCG
Organism: Zapus hudsonius; assembly: GCA_004024765.1. NCBI lineage: Eukaryota > Metazoa > Chordata > Mammalia > Rodentia > Dipodidae > Zapus > Zapus hudsonius. The sequence continues at coordinate 2,360 of PVHP010041991.1, forward strand.
AGAAGGGCCCTCAGTGGACTGAGGGCAGGGAGGAGGGAAATGGGGGTACCAACACAAGACTTGTTCATACAGAGTTTCTAATTATTAGCAATAAAGAAATTAACTTAAAAAAGCAATGATCCCAAAGGAATTAGAATTTTTCCAGGAAGAACCGGCACCAGCCAGAAGAGGAACTTGTTCCCTAGGAAGAGATTTCAGACAGTACCTGCAGGTTGTCAGACCACCTCCCAGGAGAAATGGACAGTGATGGGCTTGACCAGAACCTCTGAGTTCCGTGTATACCTTTCTCTCTGTCTAATCCTCATGTCGGGACCCCGAAGATAGATGTGTGCGACCTCTTTATTGGTTCCTGTTCCCCCTCTGCTTTTCAGTATTACTTGTCTCTTAGTGGAGTGTGGAAGACGGGAAGCTGAGCCAAGCTTGTGGGGAAGAAAAGAGCCCAGGCTGACCTTAACAACTGCAGTAACAAGAACAGAGAAAATCCTAAATCAAGGCGTGTTTCAAATGCATCTGTGAGAGCATCGGGTAGGTGGGTTACTAGAAAGTGGGGAGGTCTCTGCTATTCATCTCAGAGACTTGCCTGAGGGAAACTAGTGATCTGCAAGCTAGTACATTCCAAAGGTTTCACCTGATATTCGAGGCCTGTGAGGTCAGACACAGAGGTGGGCAGGGAGAAGGTAATAAGGGAACTAAAGATAACCCGAGATAAGTCGTGTCTTCACTGCAACATTCCACCTTGCCAGTCATCCTTGGAGAATATTGAACACGGACGGGTATGGCGTTTTTTCAGGGAACTTCCTTTCACATCCCATCGAGACTTCACATTATCTCCGGAAGTGATTCCCACCCACCTCCTTTCACAATGGTGCAAACTTGGCAGGTGGGGAGAGGGCAGGTGGAGGTAGTTACGAAACTTGGGTGGGTTCCGTCATGTGTGGGAGACTCGGGACTCAAATCCCTTGCTCTTTTCTCTACCAAATCCCCAGGGTTAGGAAGAAAAGGATAAAGCCCACCATGAGAAAGAAGAAGGGTTTCTTGAACATTTCTTCAGGACAGGATATGTGTGCCTTTTGGTGCAACCATTCCCCAAAGAACAAGCACAAGGGAGGAAGAGTGTAGGTACATGGATCTTCTCTGAGGTTTGCACCTAGAGACACTGTTGATGCTTCAGTGTTTCTCCTTGGCCTGTGTGAGTTGACTCATAGCGTCTTCCCTCAAGTATGCAGTGGTTTGAATTTGGTGTCCCCCACAGCCTCCTGTGTTTGTGATTCAGCCTCCTAATCCCCAGCTGGTGGAGCCTTTGGGAGGTGGAGTCTTGCTGGAGGAGATGTGTCACTAGAGGCGGGGCTTAGGGTCTTATAGCCCCGCCCACCTGCCACACTGTGCTCACACTCTCTACTTCCTCCCTGCTGATGAGATGTGGCACCCAGCTGTCTGTTCCTCTATGCCATGCTTTCCCCACCATGATGAAACTTCTTTCATTTTATCAGCTGCTTCCGTCAAGATTTTTGTCCCAGAAACATGAAGGTGATTTTTACACAGTATATGGGTATATTCCCCCCCCCAGCTAGACAATTCTAAGATGTTTTCTATCGAATGAGTCAGAACAGGTCCAGGAAACTTGAGCCTCAGATGCTTCCAGCAGCTAAATATCATGTGAAACCTTTGGAATATATGAATTTATGGATCACTGGCTTCTACCAAGTTCACAATGTCATTAGATAGCATCAGAGACCAATAAACTGAAAACAGAAACTTCCCCACTTCCCAGTTTGTTGTATCCTACCTACCATATCATTCCACCCATATATTTGAAACACACCTTGATTTAGGATTTTCTTTTGTTCTGTAACTACAAAAACTTCATGAAACTGCTTGCAATTAGAACATACTATTTCAGCCGATCTGAATGCATTTTCCTGGGTCACAGTCCCTCACATTTGCCTTAAGAATAACTCTCTTATCCCCTTTGAGGTGAGAGCTGTGGTTTTCATCCAGAGGGCAAACCACAGGGGTGTGAGGTGAGCCTTGTGTTTGTTCAGCCTGTTCCCACATTCTGTCATTCTCAGAACAAAGACTGGTGTGACCCAGAGGGTGGAGTGGAGGCGAGAGGCACCTTGGGATTGTCTCATTTTTCACAAATCCATTTCAAGACTCCTGACATTCGTTCTGCTTTCAGAACTGTGACTTCTCTGAGGTAAGAGAAGGGAAAAGTACACAGAATAACCCAAGTCCACTAACGCTAACCCGCTGAAGGCTCTTTATTCTGGGCTCCTTGTGGATGACCCCCTGTATAGCAAGATGCTAATTTTAAAGCAAACTTATGGAAGGCAGAGCTCTTTCTTGGCAGCTTCAATTGCTGCAAGAAGTGCCAGGCTGCTAAAGGATGCGCGTGTGCTACGCCACAGCAAGAAGCTGGGAGCCAGGAGTGGATGTGTTTGCCGCCAGAGCTCTGGTACTTATGAGGCAATCTGTCATTCCTGGGTGGATGCAGATGAGGCTAAAGGAGAAATCTAGAGACGAAACTGCTGGTAGAAGAAATTTGACTGAGAAACTAGACCCAGATAATGCTCTAAAACCCCTTTGTCCCCAAGGCCATATCCTGCTTTACCGTTTCTATTGTGCAAAGCTTTACCAGGGAAACAGCATGAAGCTGAGTCTCATCCCGATCCATACAGATGCACCCTGCTTGTAATATGTTATCTGGTGAATGCAGTCATAGACAAGCCCCTTCCCCCGAACTTCTGTAATTTTCCACTTGTATTTCCTAGTCACATAGCCCAGAAGTTTAACCCAGCAATAATGTGAAGAACTCAAGGTGATGTCAGACTACCTGCCATACTGCCTCTAAAATCTCTGAGCCATCAGAGCTCAGGAGTCAGGCTTTGGAAGAGATTCCCTTGGGCCCACAGTGGTGATGTAATGAACATTTGTCATGATTCTGTACTCTGCCTCTGGTGCCCGGTTCTGTGTGCCTCAGTTTCCCATAGCAGTTTCATAGATGGGATTCCATTTCTTCTTCTTCCTCCATGAGTAGTGTGCATGAAATTTCCTGATGTAATGTGTAGATGTAAACAAGTGTCTATTCACCATAGACAGGGAGTTACTGATAATAGACCAAAGAAATGGTTTCGCGCAGGTCTAGCTTAGTAAACTAGTGAGTTAATTGGAGTCATTTACAGAAGAATGTGTGGCTCAAAGGAACAACTCACATAATCTATATCTCTAGAGCTCCCTGAACAGCTTGCAGGCAGCTTATCTGACTGGAGGGTTTCCTTTCCCCCAGGAAGTGTTGCTGATTATACAACCTTGAGGACTTTGTGAATCTGCTAAACTTCAGGAACTTCCTGGGCCTTGTAAGTTCTATTTACTTCCTGCTATTATAAGCCTCCATCCTCCCTCAAGGACAGGATGTTTCAATTCAAAGGAAATAGCTACACAAAATCCCACCCCTTACTCTGGTTCTTTCTTTCTGCCTCTTCATCTTCTATGATGTTCCCTGAGCCTTAAAGGAAAGTAGTATAGATGCCTGATTGTTGGGCGTTGGGCCACATTGACACAGCACAATCACTTAGTCTCAAGAGGCAGACCAGTTACGAGTCTCTGCAGTAAGCCACCCATTGCAATACATACATACATACATACATACATACATACATACATACATACATAAATGGACTTTCAACTCAGGGGCTGATAGCACCAATAATCTACGGTTATAAACACAAATGTTTAGAAGGGATTGCAGCACATTCTCCAGTCCAGCAGGGGTTTGGAGGTGTCCTCATACCCACAAGGTGGACCCCATCGCCCATTCTCACCTCATGAGAGAGTTCTGCTGTACAAGGATGCTTTGTAATAAACTCCACCTATCTTCTGCACTGGGCTCTGGGTCTTGTGTGAAGACAGTTTGGCAGGTACATTGTCATAGACAACTTCATGCTACTGGATGAACCTCCAAGCCAAGCACAGTTTATAGGAGAAACGGAATTTATGTGAAGCTTACAGATCCAAGCAGAGGGGAACAACCACCACTTCCAAAAGCAAGTACCCTCCAGCAGCCAAGCAGCAGAGAACTCCAGGCAGAGCTCAGACTGCTCTCTGCATGCTTTAGGCTGGAAATCCAGATCTGCCTCCAGTAACCCCCCCCCCCCAATGCCTGGAGAATGACAGAGGCTGAGCCCCTCCCACTCCTTGGGCATGCACCTGTGGGCCTCTCTAGTTCTCACTTTTCTCAACTCTCTTATCCAAGCATGCTCTTCCATAGAAGTGGTGGGTTATACTTGAGAGGAACTGGACGAGGAAGCAGGGCTGTCAGGAGAGGAAGTCTACTAGTCAGGAAGCACCCACTTGCCTGGCCCTGTTGTCTGGAGGACCTTGCCCGTGTGACTTCCTGTGGTCCTCCGTGTGTCACACACCAGAAGCATATTGGTGGCACTTCTGCTGGTTGTCAGACTAAAAGTCATGCACATGATGTCCTCACGCACAACCACACATGACATAAGCCAACGCTTTCCATCGTCACGAGCAACTGAAGTGTGCCTTTTTTCTAGCCAGGAATTGCTTTTTAAATTTATTTCCTAGAAATTTGAAAAGTTAAAAACAATTGTGGTACAGGAACCGACATCTTGTCTGGGTTGAGGGTATGTTAGCACTGTTCTCACTCTCAGTCAGAAAAGCTTCTTTTTGTAGGTGGCCATAACTACTGGGGAGAATCCAGGCTCATCAAAGGGCTGGGAAAAAAGTGATAGGTGCTCAGCACCAAATAAGAAAAGTTTCTCACACTCACCGAGGCTCCAGGAATATTGCGGGAGAGGTGTCAGAAAGAATGGAAGAGCCAGAGGAAGGGGAGGAGTATTTTTGAACACTGTCTTCCAGACACCAAATGGCCATGACAACCAAAACCTCACAGAGGCACAATACTGGGTCCATCAACATGTCATCAAGGTAAATGAATGTTTACGAAAAGAATTAGTTAGAAAAGAAGCAAGGATAACCACGTGGAAGGCTCATGAAGGAGGGGAACTAAAGAAAATAGTGGGAGGGAATCATCAAAATAGATTATGTTCATGGATGAAAATTTTTAATAAAATTATACTATTATAAAACAAGCCAGGCATAGTGACGCATGCCTTTAATCCCAGCACTCAGGAGGCAGAGGTAGGAGGGTCACCATGAGTTCAAGGCCACCCTGAGACACAGTGAATTCCAGGTCAGCCTGGGCTACAGCGAGACCCTACCTCGAAAAACCAAAAGACATATGAGATGTAATACCTCAGGGTTGGTTCAAGGGAATTACTTTAGAAAATTTAAATTAGAAGCCAGTTTTTTGTTTGTTGTTTTGAGACAGGGTCTCATGTAGTCCAGACTGGCCTCAAACTCACCAACTAGCCAAGAATGACCTTGAACTCCTGATTCTTTGTCGCTGTCTTCCAAGCACTGGGATTACAGGCGTGCACTGCCACCTGGTTTATGAGGGGCCAGGGATTGAACCCAGGGTTCTGTGCTTGCTAGACAATAGCTGCCATCACAAGCTCCATACACAGCCCTGGAAGTCAGGTTTAAAGAATCTGGAGCACCTACGGGTATATTTCTGGGGTGGAGGGTCAGGAGGACGTGTGGCATTGCGGCCACTGAAGCATTTCTTCCACACAAACCAATCTCAACTTTGGGAATTGCCTTGGTCCTGCTTCCCAGAAAATCCAAGAATGGCCTCTTTCCCTTCCATCCTCAGGATGGAACAGTGTACCTCAGTTATGGCCGGTCCCTCCACAAAGGACATAGAGCTGGGTGAGTGTGGAGAGAGGAAGGGGTGCCCTTCAGAATACTCGCATTGTAATTATTTCCATTTTACGAGAAGTATGCTCCTGTGATAGCCCTGTTTGTAAAACTAGGTCAACTAGTGGTTCAGTGGTGACACCACTTCGAAGAGAGTGCTTGAGGCTGTCAGAATGGGAACAGCAATTAGAAGACCCTTTGTGAGCAGATGATCTCCTCTGGATATGATGTTATGTCATGGGAGTATGTGTGTGTGTGTGGTTGTGTAACTTATGTGTATCAGATTTTGTGAATGCTAAGATGTCACATTTCAGCATTTCCGTGATGAGGTGTGTGCTCTGATCTGTGGCGTTTTCACAATTGCTAGGTGGCCTGTGGCCGTCATGCCTGCAGCACTCTAGTTCCTGCAGTTGCTGACCTGTAGAAATAGCAGGACTACTCTTTACCACAGAGACACTTGCTCAGCCATGTCTGTAGCTGCTCTCTTCACAAGAACCAGGAACTGGAATCAGCCCAGATGCCCATCAGTAGGATGGTTAGTGAAGTTTCAGTAAATCTACACAATGGAATTCTACTCAGTGGTAAGGAAAAATGAAATAATGAAACTTGCAGGAAAATGGATGGACTTGGAAAAAATAAGAAGACACGAAGGGGCATGGAGGTATAGACCTGCAGTACCAACTACTTACTTGGAAGGAGGATTTATGAGACCAGGAGTTCTGTGGTATGCTACACCACTTATATGTCTACACTATGTATTGTAATGGGGTCACACCTGGGAACTCCAGCCTGGGCAAACATAGTAGATCTTGCCTCTCAAAAACTATTACCTTGGGGCTGGAGAGATGGCTCACAGTTAAGGCACTTGCATGCAAAGCCAAGCACCCTGAGTTCAACCCCCAGTACCCATATAAAACAAGATGCACAAAGTGGTGCATGCATCATGAAATGTGTTTGCAATGGCTGGAGGCACTGGTGCACCCATTCTCTCTTTCTCTCTCTCTCTCTCTCTCTCTCTCTCTCTCTCACTCACTCTGTCTGTCTCTCTTTGCTTAAAAATATTACCTTGCAGTTGGAGGTGTAGCTCAGTGGTAGATAATGTGCTTAGCAAGTTTGGGGCCCTGGGTTCAATTCTCAGTACCTCTCAAAAAATTCCTGCATAAGAACCGGGCATGGTGGTACACACTTTTTAATCCCAGCACTTTGGAGGCTGAGGTAGGAAGATTGCTGTGAGTTTGAAGAGTGTTCATATACCAAATGAGTTCAGCCTGGGGTAGAGTGAGACCCCACTTTGAAAACAATGACAAAATGTCCTCTCACAAAACTCAAGGCCAATAAGAGGGAGAGGACAAATGTTCCCATGAGTTACACTCTGAGGTGACCACTACCCAAGAGGGAGGTTGTAGGAGCTTGCAAACCACCAGAACTTTGTCTCTGTCCCAGCCACTCGGGTCTCATTGTAGCCTGCTTCCACCACCAGACAGGAGACACTGGAATGTGAATAGCTAAAAAGAATATTTTAAAACTGGGTTCTCCCTGCAGTTTGATTTCAGCACTAAGGCGGAGGACAGCTCCTGACCACCACTTAGCCAGTAAAGAAATGGCCTAGGAGAGAAGGGGTGTGTGTGGGGTACTGCACCCCCAGTTCTCAAGGAATAGAAGCTGGCGGGGTAATGCCTGTGCTCCTCTTTGGGGGAGAACGAGAAGAATCACACACATCAGTCCTGAGTGTGTTGAGCAGGATTAGAGATGCAGTTGCCCACAAACTCACGGATACATTTTCAGTCTTTCTCCCTGGTACAGTTAATTTGTCGCTGCTGGGACAATGCCATCTACCTGCCCACCCTACAGAAAGCACAACTCAGTTCCACCAACAAGACCTGAGATGACGGCTGACTCCCAGGCAGGAGACGAACCACCCCTAACTCATCATCTAGATCCCAAAGGAAACCACAGAGGAAGGGGAGAGATGAGCAAGAGTGCAGCCTCCACAGCAAGTCAGACAACCTATGCCAGGGTCATGGAGACAGACCTGAGGATACTCAAAATGGTCCAAAGCAGAAACCCAGAGACTCTTAAGAACTCAACAGTAAAGCAGATGTAACACCCCATATGGCTCAGGGAATTTTGAGGAAGGAAATTTTGAGGTGGAAAGATTGTAAGAGCCATGATGGGGGGAAACCCAGAGGCATTGCCCACCTTAAAAAAAACTGGCTCCTGCTTGTACAGGTCATAGCCCTCCACCCCATGGAACATTCCGGCAATTCCACTGAGGAGGGCACTCAGTGGATTGGGGGCAGGGAGGAGGGAAATGGGGTGCCAACACGAGGCTTGTTCATACAGTGTTTCTAAGTATTAACAATAAATGAATACATTAATAAAGAAGAAAGTCCTCAGTAACACAATTCTCCCGGTTAATTTTCATTGGTATATAGGACTGCTAAAAATGAGGATCCAAAAAATGATTATCTCAGGTGCTTTTAGAAAAGAAAGCTTGGGAGCATTTTCTGGTGTATCTTGCAGCAAAATAAAATCAAATTATTTCCACTTGCTCTTGAGAAAATAAACTTTAAGAGATAGAAGTACTTGTCCAGAGTCTCTGAGTCAGCCCGTGGCCGACCAGGACCAAGGAAGTGGAAAGACTGGATAATAAAAGGCAGGGTTCAAGGGTCGGCAGTTCCCAGGAACAGCCAGACCTGGTTCTGAGTCACAGGGAGGCCAGTGGTGACTTTCTTCCTCTTGGGCAGAACAGCCTCAAACACGGGAGAGGGAACAGAGACCTATGGAGCCTGCGAGAAGGCGAGGAAGGCGTCTTCTCCACCCTGACTGACTGTCACTATGCACCTAGGGCAGGGGGAGAATGAAGGTACATCTCATTCACTTAGACTTCCCCACTCTCAGAGGTGTTTGCTTTCCTGAGATGTTTCTCTTCACTGTGAATACATTAAAAGCTGGCCTGGTGATTTTTCTGTGGACAAAGAAGGGCAGCCTTGAGGCCTTTCCTCCTGCTGTGGAAATGAGGTAGCGTAGGAAAAGGCAGGACGTTGACCTGTCCAGCTGAGAGGAAGAAGGGTGAAAACCACTCAGGAGAGAAGACAAGCCCTGTGACCCTCCATGGGACAGCAGAGGCTCTCTGGTTGGAGGGCTCTTCAAGTTGGACAGCGACAGCTTCCCAGCATGCAACCTGTTCTCTTTGTTCTGCTAACAGAATGCAAAGTCACTGTGGGAAAACTGGTTCCCATGGGCCTACCAAGTCCCCTCCCCAAGCCCCTCTTAGTGACCCTCACGGCTGGAGCCACAGAGGTGGGCCCACAATTACGTGTATCCCAGTATCCCAGTCTCCCCGGTTGCCATGATTGGTTCACAAATCAGTATATCACAGAAGCAGGCCCAATCAGAGTTCCTCTACAAGATTTGAGACTTTGGGGGAACTATAGAGTGAGGGCTTTTGTCATCATCATGAAAGCAGCCAACACCACGGATGGTGACAGGCAGGAGAGGGCGACAGCACCCCTCAACACCTGGATCCATGTGCCTGCATGCAGATCCACAGCTGGATTTCCTGTTCCCAGTTGTCAACAAATTCTATGTTGATGTAAGTTTAATTGCGCCACATTCATGCTGCATTCAATTTACACTTGAAGACTGGCTTCTCTGACCTCTGTCCTGCCTTGTCAATCCAGGTCTATCCAGAGTGGGGGAAGAATGTTCTCTTCTGTGTGGAAGGGTATCTATGGTTAGAATCAAAGACACACACTCACTAGAGGCAGCCTAGATGTGGACACACGAGTTCAAGGCCATCTTCCTCTGTGCTTTTCTGCTCACATTGGAGAGAAATGCATTTTGCACCCTTGCTCTGGAAGGCTCTGAAGTCACCAGACTCATGCTCGATGGCCCAGTATCGCTTCACCTCTCCCGCATGAAGGGGACGAAGGAAGATGCTGCTGAGGATCGATGTGGACCAGAGTTTAATGTCTCTTCCCTTTGAAACAAAGCTGGGGTTCTGCTAGGAAGGACACCATCCGTGAACCCCCATTTTGCCTCAACGAATGCTTAGAATGAGTAAGACTTAGTCATAGCCTTGAAAGGCTTGGGGTGGAGGAGACAGTTGCATGCGTCAAGCCGAATGCCCTCTTTGGGAATGTCACCTGTGTCCACTGTTCTGAGCCTGAGCTGCTCTCCCCCACTGCTGAGCCTCGAGCCCGCTGCCCTGCGGTGTCGAGGCACTTCAGTCTACTTCATCTCTCTGAACGCCATTGACAGTGAAGTGGTCCATGGTGTCGGGACCCCGAGGCTGATTACAGAGCGAGGCCCAGTTCTGGGGACCGGGAGCTATTTGTTTTGTAAATGAGAACTCTGAAGCTTTTGAAATTTAGTCTGAAAGAAATCGAATTAAGAGCTCATAAGAATTTTAAAACCACTTCATAGAGGTTTAAAGTGTAATAAATTGCGATTACTTAAAATGTACCATTTGATCAATTTTGACATTTGTATCGCCTCTCAAAGCTCCCACCACAATCAAGGTAATGAACATCCCCTCAAAAAGCCCTCTGGCTCCCCTTCACTCTCCCTGGTACCACCCCCACACAATCACCCGTCTCTCTGCTGTCACTGTAGGTAAGTTTCCTTTTCCTAGGATTGTTACTAAGAATGTTAACATAGGTTGACAGTCTAGGGGCTGGGAAGATGGCACCCTTGTTAAAGGTCCTTGCTTGCAAAGCCTACTGGCCTGGAGTCTCCCCAGTCTCTATGTTAAAGCCAGATTAAAAAGTAACACATGCGTCTAGCATTCATTTGTACTGGAAAGAGCCCCCAGCATACACATACACAAATAAATAAATAAATAGTAAAAAACCACACAAATACTTTGAAGAGAAGCTTATCACATGGGTATTCAATGCTGTGAGAGGACTGGAGAGATGGCTCAGCAGTTAAGACTCTGGCCTGCAAGACTTAATGACCCAGGTTCAATGTCCCAATACCCACGGAAAGCCAGATTCAAAAAGTGGCACATGCATCTGGAGTTTGTTTGTAGTGGCAGGAGACCCTGGCACACCCATTCTCTCTGTCTATCTCTTTTTTTCTCTCTGTCTCTCTCTGCTTGTAAATAAATAAAAATAAATATTTTTAAAAGTCCACTGTGACAGTACAGGCTGTAAGCATTTGTGCTGAGAGGGATCAGCAATGGTGGGCCCAGGGCGGCTTCATACACCTGTTACTTGTTCCGAGACAACCTGGCAAATGTGACCCACTATCGCCATCAAGTCCTTTAGGACATAATTTTCAGCTCAGAGATAGTAAAGAGACCTCATTAATACTGAGATTATTTACATGTACAAATAAATCATGCTCAATGCCCCCAATACACATCCTCTCCCAGGCAATAAAATTTGATAGACGCAATTCCATTGTTTGAACAAACACCATCTCCCATATCCTGGGTCTCTTCCGTGTTTCAGGGCTACTGGGGATCAATATATGCTACCCCCAAAACCATTCTGCTTATCATTTACAAGGCCACATTGGTTGTTATATTAGAAATTAATGCCAAATGAATTGGAAATCAATTTTTCAGTGTGTTCTCATCTGGGGAGGTAGTGGGGCCTGGAGGAAGTCCACCCAAATCATTAAAGGTGGGAAGCACGCAGAACAGTGACTTTTTTCACACTGTGATGTCAAAGTCTGTGTGGCTCAAAGATCATTCCAGTTGTCTGTACACGCCTGTACTTACTCCGGGGTTTATCACACCTGGGGAGCTCAGTGAATGCTCATTAAGTAGAGTAACAAATGACTCAGAATTGTGATTGTTAATCATCTGTGTTATTTCCAAAAGAAATAAGTATCCCAAATCTCTGTGACTAAATAAAGAGCTTCCTTATTCCCTTAAAGTATAATAATCAATCCCATGATTTAGACCTCTAGATTAAATGACATTAATAGTTTGTAAATCTTTCTTATGTATCTCCCAAAGAGGAGCATGAGCCTTACCCCAGAAGTTCCTTATGTGTTTTAAAAATGATTTTAAAGCCAATTTACAGTTATTTTTTGCATGTACACAACAGTATGTGTAGTGTGGTGCGTGTGGTGTATGCACACATATGTGTCACGTGAGCTCACCCGTAGCAGCTGGAGAACATCAGGCATCCCTATTCAACCACCCATTCTTAACTTGGGACAGAGTTGCCTGTTCACAAGCCCTGGCTGCTCCCCAGAGGATTGGGGTTCCATATGTGTGTGTGACCACATCCAGCTGTTTCCCTGCGTTTTGGAGATTCTAACTTGGGGGAGGGTCTCTCAGGCTGCCTTGGACCTTCAGGCTTGTGCAGGAAGTGCACTTACCCACTGAGCCATCTTTTTTAAATATTTTATTTATTCATTTTCAAGGAGAGAGAGAGAGAGAGAGAGAGAGAGAGAGAGAGAGAGAGAGAGAGCGCACCAGGGCCACCACCTTGTGGTTCTGGCTTATGTGGGTCCTACCTCTGCCTCCTGTGTGTTGGGATTAAAGGAATGAACCACCATGCTCAACTGTGAATTTTAAAATGCAATTTTATTTTATTTTATTTGTATTTATTTATTACATGTGTGTCCATGTTCATGTATGCTGATGCACATGTGTGTGTGTGCTTCATGGTAGATCAGACTCAAGGCAGGTTATCAAACTAGATGGGGTAGGATTCTTAATCCTAAGTAAGTGCATGGTCTCCAGCTCTTGGACCAACAAGCTGATTTGACCAGAGCACTATAGTTCACTGCTGTTCATTTCTGAATAACCCTAGGCACGTAGAATCAACAGGTTACTTCACAGTGAGGAGCCCATCATAGATCCATGGCACCCTTGTGGCCCCAGATAAAGGGGTGGTAAATGCTTGTTGCTTTAAGCCCTTGGGTTTGAAGGTGGTTTGTTTTATCACAGTAGTCTTTGATACAGATTAGCTTATCTCCATCAAATATGATTAGACAAATAATTGGTAAGACGTTAATAGATTTGAATAACAGAAGCCAAGCTTGAAATAAAAGTTATATAAAGAACTCTGTAGCAACATAAAAGAGCCATTTTT
>PVHP010041992.1:0-15164 GCA_004024765.1 Zapus hudsonius
TCTTTCTTTCTTTCTTTCTTTTTCTTTCTTCTCTCTTCTCTCTCTCTGTTGTTTTTTCTTCCAGTGAGGAGTGAGGCAGGGTCTCACTCTAGCCCAGACTGACCTGGAACTCACTCTGTAGTCCCAGGTTGGCCTTGAACTCCTAATGGTCCTCCTACCTCTGCCCCCAGAGTGCTGGGATTAAAGACGTGCACCACCACACTTGGCTGCTACTGTGGCCTTTTCACAGGAACCCAGAGAAGCAGGCCTTGCTGAAAGGTCCAGTGTGACTGCCCAGAGACTCGGCCAACTTCAGGCCCCTTGGGGCAGGCCATGTGACTCATGGTGACACTTTTCCTCCTTGTCTGTCCCCCAGGGACTGGTTGCACTTGGTGGGCACGTCTGGCTATCCAGAAGACCCACTCCGTGAGGTTGTCCCTAGACATCCCCTGGGCCTAGGGACAGAAGGCTAAGTGGTAAAAGCCAAGAGGAGATGGATTGGCAGATTTCTGGACCTAGCTGAGGCAGGAACCAGAGACCTGTATGGACACTGGAGTGCCAATGCAGGCCCTTCCCCCATCTGAAAACAGAACCCTGAGTATGTCTCACTCAGGGACTCCAAGAGAAGGGGATAGGGTCGGGGGATTGGGGGGGGGTTATGCAAGAAAAGGAAAGATGTGGCACAGCATGGTGGTCTCCCACTCAAGTCCCTGGAGGCCCCCAGGGCCTCCTCCTCCCCCGACTCTGACTGCAGACCTCACGTCCTCCCTGCTCAGGCCCCCCACCTCTGCATCGCTCTTCCCTTGCCTCCCCTGCTCCTCCTCAGAGCCCCTCCCTGGCCGGCTCTCAGCTTCAGGTATTGACTGGATCTCACTCTCCCCTCTGTTTCCCTCCAGCCTCTGTGCCACTGAGACATTGCTCTAGCAGCCTGTGCCCTCCCACCACAAGGTAGGGTCGGAGGATGGTGGGTTTAAAATAAAATATTTATTCATCTGCAAGGGAGGGGAGTATGGGTGCACCAAGACCTCCTGTATCAGCAAAGGAACTCCAGATGCATGCACCACTTTGTGCATCTGGCATTACGTGGGTACTGGGGAATCGAACCTAGGCCATCAGGCATTGCAAGCGAGTACCTTAACTGCTGAGCCATGTCACCAGCCCTAGGATAGTGGTTTTTAAAAAGATATTTTATTTATTGATGAAAGATTGAGAGAGAGAGAGAGAGAGAGAGAATGGGTGCGCCAGGGTCTCTTGCTGCTACAAATGAACTTGACTCATATACCACTTTGTGCATCTGGCTTTACGTGGACACTGGGGAATCTAACCCAGCCCAACAGGTTTTGCAGACAAGCACCTTAACCACTGAGCCATCTCTCCAGGATGTATCTCTGTGGTTCCTATGTGGAGAGGGGGGGAGAGGGGGAAGGGAAGGACAAAGCAGGGAGGAAGGCAAGATGGGAGAGAGGTCACAGTGAGGAGCAAGAGAACTGAGGTAACTTAGGGTCCCCCAAAGTTTAGGCCTCTCTTCTGCTCAAAGACCTACAGTGTCCCCGTTTCCCACAGCACTGTGTTTGGAACAGAGAGGGTGGGCAGAGGGAACCAGGTGGCCAGGTCTGCAGCCTGGCCGCCACCAGCGACACCGCTGCCCCCACACGGCTCCTTCCACGCGGGAATGTAAATGTTTATAAGGCAGCCACAGCTGGCCGGGCCTCCCTGACCACAGGAAGCTCCAGGACCCTGGCCCTTGGCTTGTGTATCCCTCCCAGAAGGATGTGGGTTCTTACAAAGCCTTTGGATTGAGTCAGAACCTGCAGAAAGTACGCAGACCCTAAGTCTATGCCCTTGGATTTCTGCAATGTTCCGTCCCCGATGGGTGACCCATGATGGTGACCCAGGCCTGGAGTGTCTCCAGCATGGCTGCTTCCCTTATGCCCCTTCCCAGCTGGTACCCTCAGGGGTCACTGCTCTTCTCACCCCTTAGCTGGTCTGGCCTCTGTTCTAGAACTTCACAAAGGAGAAGCCATACAGAGTGGGGCTTGCACCTGCCCTTGTATTCCCTGGCTATGGACAGGGCCCCCGTCAAGGGTAACATATACCGTGTGATGTCAGGGTTGTTTTCTTCATTTGCGTGTGTGTGCCAGGGGATGGGGGTGGCCAACAGAGCTTCTCACAGCTGCAAATGAGCACACAATGCTTACCTGGGTGGCTTTGGAATTGAATCTGGACTGGCATGGCCGGCTTTGGAACCATTGTTCCAGCCCAAGTTCTGTTTGCTTGTTTGGGTCTCATTGATCCCAGGCTGGCCTCAGACTCACTATGTAGCCAAAGCTAGACATGAACTCCTGATCATCCTCCTGCCTCGACGTCTTCAGAGCTGGGGTTACAGGCGTGTGTTCCTACACCTTGTTTACAATGTGCTGATAAGCACACCAGGTCTTCCTGCGTTCCAGACAAGCACTCTACCCACCGTGCTGTATCTCCAGCCATTGACAGTCAATAGTGATTACTAGACTGGGAAACGCTTAGAAGGGGGCTGAAGAGATGGCTCAGGGGTTAAAGCACGTGACTGCAAAGCCTAACTACATGGGTTCAATTCCCCCATACCCATGTCAAGCCAAAATGGCACATACATCTGGAGTTCATTTGCAGCGGTTGGAGGTTCTGTCGTATCCTCTCTCTCTCTCTCTCTCTCCTTAAAAATAAATAAAAATATTAAACAAAAAGAAATGCCTAAGAGACTGCTGAAGCCCATCCAGAGTCAATTAGATCCTGGGGACTCTGAACTCATGGGGGACAACCCTGATGGCTTCATTATATGCTCGGGTATGATTGGGAGGTGGGGACAAGAAGTCCTGCCTTCTGAGACATTGGATCCCTGGGGAGCATGTCCTTAGGGTTATATATTGCATTGGCCCCTTTCTGTATTCCCCCCTCTCTCTGCTTCATGTTCGCCATAAAGTGATCATTTTTTCTCCGTCACAAACTCCTGCCACCTTTATTCCTAAGCACATGGGGCCAAGTGACCAGGGACTGAATTCCCTGAAACTGTGAGCCCCTTAGAAGTTGTTTCTGTCAGGTATTTGGGGCACCCTGTGGGGCGAGGCAGTGGACTAACATGGGCCCTGCCTAGGGGTTATGATGGAGAAAGCTACAGTGGACATTTGTCTCTGTGTGGATGGATTTTTGTTCTTCGGCAAACATGCCAGGATGAGGTCGCTGGCTCACATGGAAGCGTATGGTCCACGTTAGACGACTGGATGGACAGAGAGTGCCTCCGATCTGACGGGCTGGCACATGGCTCGGTGGTTAGGTGTGGTTCCTGTGTAAGCTGAAGATCCGAGGGAGCCTGCAAGTCCTGGTCTGGATCTTCAGACCCCTTATAACAGCTAGCTGTGGCCACATGCACCTGTAAGCCCAGTCCCGCAGGGGAGCAGAGACCAGGGAATCGCTCCCTCGGCTTCAAACAAGAATGGACAGCTAGCCGGGCGTGGTGGCGCACGCCTTTAATCCCAGCACTTGGGAAGCAGAGGTAGGAGGATCGCCGTGAGTTCAAGGCCACCCTGAGACTACATAGTGAATTCCAGGTCAGCCTGGGCTAGAGCGAGACCCTACCTCGAAAAACAAACAAACAAAAAAATGGACAGCTGGACAGTGGAGCAGACACCTGATGCCCCAGCCACCACAGGTGAGCTATTGAGGCGCCTCAAGGACACCTACACACTCACACACCACACACACCATAACACACATAAAACATACACACATACACATAAGCAACACCAACTAGAAATAACAGCAAAGTGTCTCTACCGTTTTCACCCTCGCCGACAGAAGGGGAGCATTGGGGTGTGCTGGGTGGGGGTGGGGTGGTTCTTGGCACACATGGAGGGTACACCGAGAATCACAGAATCTCTGAGGGTGGAGGAGCCTCTGTGACCCAGGAAGGAAAACTGAGGCTCGGTCATGCAGGAGGCAGGGTCTGGAGCTAGTGTGGGTATGAATGCAGGTCTCCCGTTCTTTGGTGGGGATGGCTCAGCATTCAGCCCGAGTTCCCTAGCTGAGACCTCAGGGCCTTTGCACTTGCTGTTCCTTGGCCTGGAAGCTCTTCCTCTGTCTTTTTCTGATTTTTCCCACCCTGCACCTGTTAGTTCAGACCATTTTTATTTTTATTTTTTTCGAGGCAGGGTCTTGCTCTAGCCCAGGCTGACCTGGAACTCACTATGGAGTCTCAGGCTGGCCTCAAACTCACGGCAATCCTCCTATTTCTGCTTCCTGAGTACTGGGATTAAAGGTGTGTGCCACCATGCCCGGCTGTTCAGAGCCTTTTGGAGAGGCCTTTCTGTCCACAATGCCTAAAACAGATGCCAAGATACCAGCCTTCTCGATCCTGCCTAAGCTACTCTGCCTCCTGGTCCTTTTCGTTTCCTTGACAGCTGCTCAGTGTTGGGCAACCTTCTCTACCTGCTCATTCACCCGCTTCTCACCTGTCTTCCTTCTCGAAGCTCCGGGAGGCAGGGCCTGGTGTGGCATTCCCTCTCTCCAAGTGCCCAAGCCAGAACTGGCACAGAGCAGACACCCAGGAAATATTCCTGAAAGGGACACACAATGCTATCAACACATCCCCTCCCTGGACCTCAGTGTCCCCAACCCCAACATGGGCAGATTGTCCTGGAGTCATTCAGCCAGCTGGAGGGCACCGTGTGCTAGGTACAGGTGCCAGGGTCTCTGATTCAAGTTGCCATGGTAGTCCAGCCTGCTTAGGGTCAAACCATGCACCCTGGAGTGGGGCCTGCAGTCCAGGCCTCCCTAGCCACATGAAAAGCCTGGTTATTTTCGCCTGGAGGACAGGCCCTGAGCCACAGGGGCTGTGTAATTACAAGTGGCCCTGGACCCAAGAGGGGCTAGAGCTGGGGGCTGTGGCAGGCCAGCAGCCACCCATCCCGACACAGACCCAAACCGGGGGGCGTTCCCCTCGCAGCCTACTGAGGGGGGCTGCCAGAACAGGGTGGAGCCGAGGCTTTAATTGCAGGGGCTCAAGGTGAGGACTCTGAAGTGCTTCCAGGCCAGCAGAGGACCCAGTGCTGCTCTGGGCCTCTGAAATTGCAGGTTGCAAGTGAGTGGCCCAGCCCACTCCACGCCACAGGCCTGCCCACGCCCCGTGGAGCCATGGCAGGGACCCCACACATGTCCCAGAGCTGGGGGGCTTGGGAACAGGCTCCACTGCGGTGAACTCTCAGCATTTTTGAGCCCCAAATCTGTTCTAGGCATTGTCTTAGATGCTGGCATTAGGAGAGTGCACAAAGCAAGCAATGATCTCTGTCCCTGCCGAGCTGGCTTGTTTCCTGCATGATGGGATTTAGCAGGTGCTCTGGGTGTTACCGTATTCCTGTGCACTTACAGGACATCCTGGAGATCCTGCTGTAGCCTCTTCCTCCATAAATCCTCTCATCTTAAGAGCAGCCTGTCACCTCCTCAGGGAAGCCTGGAGCTAGACTAGGCCTCCATGATGAGAGCTCTGTAGCCTCTCCTCCCAGCTCTGAGCCCAGCAGGCAATTAGCAATTCATTTGTCGGCTCACTTTCTTTTTGCAGGTGTTTTACCTCTTCTGCGAGCTCTGGGCCAGATTGCTCAGCATGGTCTCCTGGGACTGAGCGTGGGCTGCGTGCAACGGAACGACCTGGGAAATATTTGTAGAATGAATGAAATTTGGTCCATTTCTGGGCTGGAGCCTGAAGGTTGGCTGGTGGTAGCCAGTATGTACCCCAACCCCACATTTAGCTGTGCCCTGGGAAGGGTGGCGATTTACATAGGGCCGATCTCTGAGCATGAGTGACACTTGCTGTTGGTCTTCAGGTTGTGTGTTGGGAGAGGTGCGACGTAAAGGAGGGATGTGTCTGTGTGTGTGTGCATGTGTGTACTATACATGTGTGTATGTGTGTGAATATGTTCAGTGTGCCTTTGAGTGTGTGTGTGTGTGTGTGTGTATGGCTGTGGTCCTTTACCAGGCACAAGAAGGAAGCAGAGGCCCTGCCGAGGAATGGAGGTGGCATTTTCAGGCTTGGACACCATAAACCTCAGCATGGACTCACCATGCTGGCGCAGACCCTGTTTGGATTGGCCATCCACCTGACCTTGGCTTTCCTAGTGTCTTTAGACTGTTGGAAACAGGGCTCCCTTCCAAGAGGTGATTACCCCTACCACTGATGGCTGGTCTAAGACAGGTCAAGTAGGGCCAGGACCTCTGTCCCTCATTGTCTTGAGGTGGGTGCAATTACCTGTGGGTGGCCATTTATTCCCCGGGGGACACATGTATACATGAACACACGTGTCTTTGGCCGGATACCGCTCCCTCCATCCAGAATGAGGGGTTTAGGGTCACCTCAAGGGGCATTGTGAAAGTCTCTGGTTCTATTTTCGAATGACATGAGTAGTAGTGGTTGGGGCCATTGTAAGGGGAGGTTGTTAACTCACCCACTTCGCTGATTGCCTTATTGTCTCTGATGATTGTTCTAAAGACAGCCTAGCACCTGCCACTTCTCTGGCCCTCGTTCCCCACTCCTCCCCTTGGCCCACACTCCAGCTGCATTGGAACCACAGCGCATGTCCAGAGTCAGCAGCCACTGGGCCTGTGCCCACGCTGGTCCTACCGCCTGGAGTGTCTTCCCTTGCTCTGTGTGGTATGCTCACAGCTGGGCTTAGACAGGGTCAGCTCCCTGCCTCTCTGGCTCAGGGCATCAGCCTCTCTCTCTCTGGGGCTTCCCAAGTCTGTGGCCTGGTCTCTCTCCTGTCCTGGAGCTCCTCCTGCCCTGCAGACAAACAATGCACACTGCAGGTTCTGCCTGGGAACCGAGTGCACGCAGGTCTGGACATCTGTGAGCATCTGGAGGCAGAGCGGTCGGCTTCTCTGGGACCTGCTTGGCAAGCACCTCATGCATCATGGGTGCTTGCTTAAGTGAACAAGTACGCGAGTGCAAAGATCACAGGATCTACTGGATTCCCCAGAGCAAATGAACATACTGGACCCAGCGCTGGCCAGCAACTGATCTTAGGACCCTGGTTAAGTCATTTGAATTCATGTAGCCTCACTTTCCACCTCTGTGAAATGGGCCTGTGATTCTTGCTCAAGCTTTCTCACAGGCCATGGGGGGGGGGCAAGAGTCCACGCCAGCAGAACCACGAGGAGTTCAGTGAGCAGCCCCTTCCACTCCTAAGAATGGGGAAACTGAGGCCTGAGGCAGAAGAGCCCTGCCAAAGCAGGTGCCTGAACTCAGGCCGGGAGTCTCTTCCAGTCCTCCCTGAAAGTCTCCTGGTTCCCTCTCTGCACCCAGAGCTGGGAAAACCTGAGTCAGAGCGGGAATCAACCACAGGGAATTTTCCTTCCCACTTCCAGGGGCCTCTGAGCCTCCTGACCTCATCCCCTTTGGAGTGTAGGGGATGGCAGGACCCCAGCTCCTGGTCTGGGAAAGCACTCCTGGTCACCCCTCTGTCTGGCGGTCCATCTGTCTCTCTATCTTGGCCTGCCCTGGGCACTTGAGGTCAGAGAGGAAGCTCCATCAGAGAATACCAGGAGGGTGGGACTGTGTGTGGCCCAGTGCAGCCCCGCCCCCCCCTGTCCCCACCCCAAGTCCTCTTAATGAAATCAAGCTGGCCCCCAAGCCCAGCGGGGAGGAGGAAGGAGGAGGGACGGCGGCGGCTGAGGCGGGCGGGCACCAGCCAGGACGGCCGCTGCCACAGCGGAGGACTGTCTCGAGCCAGGCTTGTCCACCTGATGGGAGCACCCAGACCTTCCTGGGGACCTGGTGAGTTCCAACCTGCTCTCCAGAGGTCCTGGCTTGGCCTGAAGTTTGGGGTTGGGGACTGTCCGAGCAGTTGGCAGGCGTCCCTAAGTATGTGTGCGTTTTGATCGTGTGTTTGAGGGCTGTGTGCATGTGTGTGGCGGGATGTGGGTGCTCTTCTGTGAGCCCGTGTGGGTGCTGGGATCTCTGGAAGGGTGCATGTGTGCAGTTGGGACCTGGGGTGACCTGCATTGTTCTCTGAAAGTGGAACCAAAGCGTTGCTTCCAAGGCCAGGGTGAGCGTGGTTCGTGTCGGTGGGATGCGTGATGCGTAGTGTGTGTCCCCAAGTGTCCTCTGCTCCCCAGAGCTGGGGGCCTTGGGAACCCATTGGAGAGTTTTGTCAGTTGCCCCACCTGTGGGTGTTCTGCTGCTGGTGTGTGTGTGCGTGCGTATGCTTAGCCCTCAGTTTCCCTCCAGGTCTTTCCTCGGAGGGACCCAGGGGTCCCTGTCCTCAGCCACCCCCCTTCCCCAGGGACAAGGGCAGATGCAATTCTCCAGCCTTCCCCTCAAGGCTCTAATTGAAGCCAGGTTTCCGTGGCCACCCCTCCCCCACTGACCACCAGTGTCTGGGTTGGGGGTGCGGTAGCAGCCGTGGGTCTTAGGTACCAAACCTTAGAGGTGGGTCTGCACATTCAGCCTGGGCTGTCCTGGTTACCCACTGTGTGCCAGGGCACCGCTGTGACTTGTCCCCAGACGTAGCAGACCCCAGGACACTCAACTGGGGAAGTGACTTGGGTCTATTTGGAGCTGTTTCTTCATTCAGGGGTCTGCTGGGCCTTGCTGGGTGCGCAGTTCTCAGTCTTTGGGCCTGAGTTTCTTCTGGGCTGAAAGCAGAGGGTTAGTGGCCTGCGATTCGAAGCTAAATGCTATGTTTCATTCTTCTAAAGTAGGGTCCAGGAGCCCTGCCTGCTTCTCCCAGGAGGCTGGGAGGACTTGGCAGGCAGTGATCATTTCAGAGCTCTTTGGGCCCAGAGAGGGCAGGGGACCTGCCCGGGGTCACACAGCCATCTCCTGTGAGGCCCAGCTGGCTTCACACAGGGCTGGGTCTCCACACTTTTCTAGGGAGCAGGAGGGTACTGGTGAGTGGGGGACTCTGAGAGCTGGGGGTCTAGGTTTCCTTTCTGCTGACTCCAGGGCACCATGGGGAAGCCAGCACTCTCCTGTCTGGCACATTGCTATCTGAATGTGTGTGTGTGTGTGTGTGCGCGCGTGCGTGCACATGTGTTCCCACATTCCTGTGCAGCCAAAGCTGAGGGTAAAAGTGGCTCTTTCTCTAAGGGTGGGGGAGGCCTGAAGGAAGAGTCATGTGATGATACTTCACATGACATCATAGGACAATCATAGGACCGTCAAGGAGGGGCAAACACTGGCTGACCCTAGAGCATCTTGTTCCTGAATCCCACCTTTCCTGCTCACTTCCAGAAGGTTCTCTCGTGCAGTCCTAACAATGCTGTGAGGCTTGACCTGTGGCCACCCCAACTGATACCTATTTACAGATGGAGAAAATGAGGCCCAGAGTAAATTGCAGGCCGATCTAGACAGGATGGAGCCTGGCCCACAGCCCCCACCCTCAGCGGCTTTGCAGCTGACATTTTTTTAAAATTTATTTTTATTTTTTCTTCATTAAGCAGAGAGATGAGAGAGAGAGAGAGAGAGAGAGAGAGAGAGAGAGAGAGAGAGAGAGAGAGAGCGCACCAGGGCCACCACCTTGTGGGTCTGGCTTATGTGGGTCCTGGGGAATTGAACCCAGGGTCTTAGGCACTAGAGGCAAGTGCCTTAACCACTGGGCCATCTCTCCAGCCCTGCAGCTGCCATTTTTGAAGTCAGCATGACGCTGGAAGCCTTCTAGAGAAAGATACTTCGCTACTGCTTTTATTTATTTTTTTAAAGTATCCACTTGCCTCAGCATCCTGAAGGCTGGCGGCCAATTAAGCAATGGCTACCGGGGGTGTAGCTCAGTGGTAGAGCACAAAAACAGAAATCAAAAATGCACCCAGAAAAAAATATATTGGTTCCTAAACCCAACAGAGAAAGATTCAAATCCCAGCTCTGCCACAGACCATCTGTGTGACCTTGACCGAGTCACTGTGCTGAGCCCAGGAGGAGGGTCATCCTCACGGGAAGCCTGTGTCCATCAGCTCACTGTAAAGGAGCCTGGGCTGGGAGTGTGCTCAGGGCCCACTTGATATTATAACAGAAGAGAAACATCAATAAAACAAGCCCCTTGGTAATTTCAGCTTTCTTAAGGGTCTCAAGTTCGTTATTTTGAGCCAGTTTGACCAAACTTACAGTTGGCTTCCCGGCTGCAGATTCAACCAACCTGATAGAAAAATATTTTGAGAGAAAAAAAAATCAAACTCTCTGGGTGTGGTGGTGTGTGTCCACCTTTCAACCCAGCCTTCAGGAGGCCGTGGTGGGAGGCTGTGAGTTTGAGACCACCCTGAGACTACATAGTGAATAGTGAGTGAATTCCAGGTCAGCCTGGATTAGAGTGAGATCCTACCTCAAACAAACAAAAACAAATCAAACTAAATGAATCCAGCAATTCAAAAAGAACACAGTATAACAACTAAAGTACCCAGGATGTGTGACGATTCCAAATGAATATGGTGCTATTTAGGGTCTTGAGTGTTGGACTTGATTTTGGCACTTTTGGGTGGGGGTGGGGCTTGGAGTGTCATGGAGTCCGTGGTCTATAGATGTGTGTGTGCGCGTGTGTGTGGGGAGGAACTATTACATAATCGGTCATTGGGAAGCATCTGGAACGGCCACAAACAAGCAGCCTCAGTTGCTGGGTACCTGAGAGGCAAGCTGTGTCTCCTGTTTTGACCGGCAGGACCTGGTTCAGCTCCAGCCCTGAAGCTTTCTACCCAGCCTTGAGCCCATCCCTTCCCTGCTCTGAGCTCCGTCTCCTCATCTCATTCACCCAAGGGAGGGCCCAAGGGAGAGGCTCCTAGCTTTTCTTTCTTTTTTAAAAAAAAATATTTTATTTATTCATTTTCAAGTAGAGACAGAGAGAGAGAGAGAGAACCAGGGCCACCACCACTTTGTGGGTCTGGCTTATGTGGGTCCTGGGGAATTGAAGGGGGGGGCCTTAGGCACTAGAGGCAAGTGCCTTAACCACTGTGCCATCTCTCCAGCCCGGCTCCTGGCTTTTCTATCTTAGAACTTTAAGCCCTAGCCTGCTTCAGGGAGCTCAGGTCTTGTGTTGGGTTACCTGAGAGACATGGCCAGGGCTCTCTGGGTAGGTCTAAACCCTAGGAAGCTCCATCTCCTATCAGCTGGGAGAGTTGGTGCTTTAGAAATGGGTCCTCCGTAAACTTGGCCATGAGGATCTTATTAATCAGCAGAGCTGTCTGGGCCGGATGGGGTTCTGGGGGTTCATGCTTGGAGCAGGCTTCCAGCTAAGGAGGGAGGGAGGAGGGGAGAGGCACATCTGGTTCCCATCCAGTGGGTGGGCGGAGCAGGGGACAGCTCCAGCTTTGTCTCCGGGCACAGTGGGCCCTCTGGGTTCCCTGCTGGGGAGACTCACAGACCTGTCATGGGGGTATGCCATCCTGGCAGCTGGACCTGAGACATGGCAGCTTCACACACAATCTGGCATCTGGCTGGATGGGAGTTCATGGACCAACTAGCCAATAGAACCAGCCCTCCCACCTCAGAAGGTTGCGTCCATGTATAGTGACCAGGGTCCATGGCACGTGGGGGCTGATTTCCCGCCCCCTCTTCCCTGCAGGTTCCGGAGGCACCATGACTCCCAGCCTTCTCGTCTACCTGCTGCTGCTGCTGCTGCTGAGGCCTGGGTCCACCGTGGCCTATTCTGTGTCCCTGCCAGCCACCTTCCTGGAGGACTTGGGGGGCAGTGGGGAATCCGAGGGTTCCTCAGCCTCTTCCCCCAGCCTGTCACCACCTCGGATCCCGGCCCTCAGCCCCACATTGGGAGGACCCCAACCCACAGTCATGGAGGGTCCTGCACCCCCCACCAACTTCCTGGACGGAATCGTGGACTTCTTCCGCCAGTACGTGCTGCTCATTGCGGTGGTGGGCTCGCTGACATTCCTGCTCATGTTCATCGTCTGTGCGGCACTCATCACACGACAGAAGCACAAGGCCTCGGCTTACTACCCATCGTCCTTCCCCAAGAAGAAGTACGTGGACCAGAGTGATCGGGCTGGGGGTCCCCGTGTCTTTAGTGAGGTCCCCGACAGGGCTCCTGACAGCCGGCCTGATGAGGCCCTGGACTCCACCCAGCAGCTCCAGGCTGACATTCTGGCTGCCACCCAGAACCTCAGGTCTCCAGCCAGAGCCACACCAGGAAGTGGGGAGGGAGCCAGGCTGGCAGAAGAGGAGGTACCCAGCAGTCAGGAAGTGGCCGGGGGAACCCCAGCACCTGAGGGCCTGGCAGAGAAGCCCAAGGTCCCAGAGGAGTCGTGCACTGCTGAGGCTGAGGGGGTTCCAGCAGCTGGTGAGGGCCAGGAGGGGCCAGAAGGGGCCCAGGAAGCCCAGAGCCCAGCAGGGGCCCCTGAAAGTCCCTGTGCATGCAGTAGTGTCCCCCCCAGCGTCTAAAAGGCTGCAGAGCTGCTGGCCTCAAGCGGCACCTGCTTGGGCAGGAAAAGGCCTGCAGCCCCCACTGCTTCCTGACACCCCTTCTTGGCCAGCCTGGGTGCCAATCCCAGAGTGTCCTGTCCTCCAGCTGTGGAGCTGCTGGCCTCCAGTATACCCCAGAATTCATCTCCCCAAGTTCTGGTAGCATTTAATGCCTCTGCAGCCTCATAGGTGCTGCGGTCTGGTACACGAGAAGGGAAGGACAGAGGCCACTTTGGAACTGCCATTAAACTTCCGTGTCACCTGCCACACCAGGTGGGAAACCCAGGCCCTCTGGCAAGGGAGCGTCCCACAGCCCCGACCAGCAGGAGCAGCAGGAGGACATTCGAACAATGAATGTCACCGTGGAACATCCAGCAGCGCTGGGGACTGAAGAGGGTCCCCTTTGGTGCGTCCATCCAACACCAGAGTAGATGCTAATGTTATTCTTCTGCCTCCCTTACCTGTATCCTTTTAGTTTGTGACAGGGTCTCATGTATCCCAGGCTGGCCTTAAACTCTCTCTGTTCTGTAGCCGAGGATGACCTTGAACTTCTGATCCTCTTGCCCCCACTACCCACGTGCTAGGATTGGGATTCCAGGTGTGCGCCACAATGCCTGGTTTACGTGGTATTGCAGCAACGCAAGGTTTTGTGCGGCCTAGGTAAGCGCTCTACCCACTGAGCCACACCCCCATCCCCACCTATGTCTTGACAAGACCCTACGCGAATGCTATCAAAACAGGGTTCCTTGAGGCACTCCACGGATACACGATTTCAAGGAAATGCTGCATCTCTTTCCCTCCCAGGTCTTTTCTGAAACTTCCGCTGATGACTAAGGTTTCCTATTGGGCTGGGCTTACTGTATTTCCCAAGCTTTTTATTTTTAAATAGCTACAAGTGAAATCTCACAGCACCCTCTTTAGAACATACTGGTCTTTATTTTCCCAGAGGTGCCCTGGTTTCTGGATGGTCCAGAGTTGGGGTGAAGGGAGTCAGGGCCCTTCAAGGGCTGCCAGGCAACTGGGTACTTAAGTTGCCAGTCATTCTGCTATTGGGATGGGATGGGCCTATGGAAGAACCCGGGAAGCAGCCTGGAAGCTAAGGGGCCACGTTTTTGGTAACCTCCACTCTGGTTTCTGACGCCCAACCTAGAGCAAGGGCCTGTTCCCCTGACCTTTGCTCACAAGTGTGGTCTGGAAGTCTGCCCACATGGGTGCCTAAGTCCTTGACAGGGCGCCTATGCTCTGCTCTGTTGGGGGGTGTGGAATCATGGGGGATCCCCTCTTCAACTCCCCCCCCCATTGGGAGCTCGCCAACCTCCCCACAGTTGTCCAGGTGCGAAGGTAGAACACACCAGCATAATAAACCTTGATCTGGCACAAGTTGACTGGTTTACTGGGGCAGGGGGTCTGTGGTAGGCTGGGGACAACTTTTAAGGGGGATCAAAGGCTAGGCCCTTGAGGCTGAGGGACTGGTGTGGTCAAGGGAGAAAAATGGGTGCTCATAGGTGCTGCGGTCTGGTACCTGAGATGGACGGCTAGCCACCCAGCCAAGTCCCTGCCTGGCCAGCAGCACACACACACCACTGACATTCAATCCCCTTTGTCCACAGGACAGAGTAGCCCCTGGGGTCCTGGTGGCCTGTGCCCTGCAGGTAGGTGAGTGCAGCACAGGCCTCAGGAAGAGTGCTGACCACACCCATCATTGGCAGTTCCTTGGAGCATCTAGCGTGGCTTTGACCCCTCTCCCTCCAGCTTCCTTTTTGCCTCTGATGGCAAATTTCTGTGTGATTTCCCCTCTCATCCCAGTCCCTATGAACTAACATCTGGAATCCAGATGTGGGGGTAGGGAGGCTGTCTCTTAAGCTCCTGGTCTCCAATAACCTCATGGGCAGCCAGAAGGGGCCAGGGTTTGGGTTTCATGACATACAATGATCTCTGTGTCATAAAGGCCTGCCCTTCTCAGCCCAGTTTCCTCCAAGAACTTCAGGAAAGTCGCCTACGAATATCAGAAAATCCCAATATCCTCATGTAGGACTTTGGGTCCCATAAAGATTCAGGAGACCCCAGGCCCATGGATCCAAAGTTTTGGGTCCTTGTCCAAATTAACAAAGAATTGAAAATGCGGACTCAGAGAAAAGGGTAAATTATGAATTATGAGGTTTCTTTTAGGGAGAGTTAGGATTTGGAGGGAAGGCTAGCAGGAAGCCCAGGTCAAAAAGAGATTCTTCCCTTTCCCAAACTGGGATGAGGAAGGGAAAACAGAGAAAATCTTCCCTCACATAGGGAAAGTCTGGTACACACACACACACACACACACACACACACACAGAGAGAGAGAGAGAGAGAGAGAGAGAGAGAGAGAGAGAGAGAGAGAGCAAGAGAGCCCAGGCCACAAGATCCCTTTACATAGGAGGATCAAAGGGGATTTAAAGAGAATAAAGGGCTCAGAGTTTAGAGAGAGCTCATATTCAGAGCCAGGCAAGAAAGCACCAAAATAAAGCATGTGTAGAAGCAAGTATGAAAAAGAAATCCTCCCCCTTCCTAGCCTGGCTGTGAGGAAAGAGAGAGCTTACCAGTGAGGTCCTGGAAGCAGGAACCAGGAGAGTCAGGGCTCAGGAGACAAAGAGGTTTACACACACACACACACACACACACACACACACACACACACACACACACACACAATTAGGATGAGACTCAGGTATATAAGTGAGAGATCTGGTTGGTTGATGGACCCAGGAGGGGAAGACCCCAGGTGTGCTAA
>PVHP010041993.1:0-15148 GCA_004024765.1 Zapus hudsonius
GGAGACTGTCCGGAGGCATGGCACCCATCAGTAACAACACACTTGGGCCAGGAAGACCGGGATGAGTACTAAGATATACAGGATCCCTTGCCACAAGGACTAATACAGACAGCCCACGGAGGAGGATATACAACTGATCAGGGATGGGGAGGGGGGAATTGGGGAATTCGGGATAACAATGCATGGTTTGCCCACTAAAGAATGTAACTCATTATGGACAATAAATATATATTAAAAAAAAGATGCAGACATCACCTATGCATGGCCTAGTCTCTTTTTAAAGAGAGATTTTTCAGCCTTCAGTTATAGCACATCTAAATATTTCATTGCTGCCTGCATTTATTCAACCATTCACTTTAATAACTTAACAGTTATTATATCATATAACAATTGGACTATAGGTTTTGGACAGAGAATACTTTTCTTCTCTATGAGGAAGATTTTTTCCCCAAAAAGATTCTTTGAAATAAAATGATTTATTAACCAGAATCTTAAACTCCTTTGGCCTATCTGAATATAAAAAAAAAGCAATTCAATCTTTTCATTAAAAGATTCTGTAAACTGTGATAATAATATTTAACCCATGTGTTGTAAACTTTGAATGAGATAATGTTCATTAATGCAGCCTGCTGTTAATTGAAGCCCAGTTGTTTTAAAAATGCAATGTAACTGCCTGGCTCGAGACTCACAAGCAGTAATTTCCTTCTGCAGTCTATGCTAAAATGCCTCATTTTCTTCAATATTTTCTCCAAATGTATTTCATTAGTTTAGACTTGGTGGGTGACAGAAAGTAGATGCTCTATTCAGCTCAGGCCACAGCGGAGGCAAATTTCCTTCCCAGCCGAATACATCAAACCTCATTTAGTGCATCTGGGAATATGAATTTGTCCTGCAGTTTCTTTCTGTAATGGTGCTTCACTGCTGACTCACATTTATCTCACGGTTCGTGATGCATCCTAAGTGTTTTTCCACTGTACTTCTGCTCATCTGTCCTGTATTTGTGTTACTAGATTTGTCCTCTTTGGAGGATGACCTGGCATTTACCATATTACATTTCAGCTTTTTGATGAAATCATTTGCTCATCTTTCAAGAACACTTACATTTTTCCCCATATCTAGAATTCTGGTAATCCTACATAATGTAATATTCTGTACAAATTTGATGACTGTATGCCTAAATTTTTTTCATAGTGCTGATTAAAAAAAATGACTCAGTCCCTATCAGAGAATGTTTGATACAGCCTCCTAGGTCAATGTCATTAATAACTCTTTTTATCTTATTCCTTTGAGCTAAAAAAATGTGCAAGGCTGTGGAATAAATGCAGCAGAATGGGTCAAATATAGTCAGCCTTCCAGTCCATGGGCTCCACATCACGAATTCAACCAAACATATATCAAAACATGTTTGTAAAATAATTGCATCCATATTAAATGTATATAGACTTGTTTCTTGCCACCTTTCTGTTATTTCCTAATGCCAGAAGCCAACTATTTACACCAGAAATATATAATTCCAGATGTCATAAATGATTTGCAGGTGCTCAGCATGGGCAGGCCCAGAATCTGTGGGTACCAAGGAATGACTGTACCCGGAATTATGCGAGTACGCAGATATGGTTCCTAGATGCCCAACCGAAGATGTCTTCCAAGAACATGAGGTATGTTGACTGAGATACGAGGGATGGGCAGGGTTGAACTTGTAATAAGCTACTGTATAGGTAAAAGGGACACAAGGAACATTCCAGACAATAGGAATAAAGAGCTGAAGGTAAAAGGGAGAGATATTTCTTCCAGGCACTGAAAACAGGTCTGTAAGGCAGAGGAAGTCCAAGGTCCTGGTGAAAGAGGACCTGTGAGAGAAAGGCAGGACCATTTCATCAGAGCCTCGTCAGCCAGAATTAGGAGCCTGGACTTTGATGTCACTTAGGAAACATTAATTAAAAAAATTTCAAAGCACGATCCTGATATCCTCGGGGTGTTCCATGTAAAAATTAAAAACTCTTTTCTGTGTCAAGAACGGATTAGAGAGGAGAGGGGCAAGACTTGAAGCAGAGTTATTGTGTTCTCTCTCTCTCTCTCTCTCTCTCTATATATATATATATATATATATATGTATATATATATGTGTGTGTGTAATTAAATAATATATATCTCTTATTTTTCTTTTGACATTAAACAGTCTCTAATGGGACAACACTCTTCTTATCGTCTCCATTTTCTAGCATAAACCCTTAGAAACATATCAGTGAGCCCACTCCTAGGAACTCTCCCTAGCAAATAACTCTCACCTAAGTGCTTGTTTTTGGACTTGCTTCTGCAGACCTCCTCAGACAGGTGCAGGGAGCCAGAGGACAGACAGCTGCATGGAGGTAACAAAAAGCCAATGGGGCAAAAGACAAATTCAGGTCCTACAGTTTGGGACCTAATCTTCCATGACTGCTGTGCTGCCTGATTCAAAAAGACTGAATTTCCAGTTCTCCTGTTTTATGCTCAGGACAGGCTGGGCAACGTGGAAGGAACCATTGTGGAAATTAAGCCGAATTTATTTCGAAACAAGAAAGAACTCTGGTTAACCCTCATTCACTGCTGGTGGGATTGCACACTAGTCCAACCACTATGGAAAGCCACGTGGAGGCTCCAGAACAGAATGGACATAGAGCTACCAATGGACCCAGCTATCTCCCTACTAGGCATCATTCCCAGTCTTGAGGCTTCCTGCGAGAGAAGGCGGCTATCAGGAATCCTTCCATAATGTTCCATCTGGTCTCTGCAAGCAGTGTCCTGACATGACGCTAGCATATCCGGTTTTGGTTAGGAAGTCATTTACCACCTCAACCACCAACCATCTACTCATATCATTGCTGGGTGCTTGGTCCTGCTGACTCAGCCCTCTCAGTGGTACCACTAAGAACTTCCTTCTCCTTACCAGAAGCTTCTGGGTTACTCCCCACCCATCTAGAGGTTAGCAGCTTTCAATGTCTCTGGAAATTAGGAGTGGAGTTAAAGTGTTTACAAGGATTGACATATTTGGAAACAACAGTATCCTAGTGGTCCTCAAACTCTCCATGCTTGTAAAGTGCTTTTGCAGGTATTTCCCTGGTAGCTTGGTGGGGGAATTCTATCCATTAGGGAGGTGAAAACTCCAGGCAAAGAGATTTCAAGTGAAGGCTTTAGCTGAAGGGGGACCTGCTTGTTTATGTGTTCTGTGCAGAGGGCAGGGCTGAGGAGAGGGACTTGAGATCTTAACCACGTCTCTTTCTCTAGGACACAGGGGCATCCAGGGGCTTCCAAAAGCAGGTGGTGGAAGCTAGATAAACCATGACGGCTAAATGTAGCATTCTCTGGCTCCCAGAAATCAGCCATAGTCCCAGTGTGGCTAGAGGCACAGCTGCTCTCTGCACAGGTTTAGACTTGTATGCCAAGGAAGATTTAGAGTGAGTCATCATTGTTTTCACTGGGCTATGTATTTAGCTAATTCAGCTAAAACTAAAAAAAAAAAAGTCCCAGGGGAAGTTTGGACATGCAGAGCTTATAACCCACACTTGTATTTCTAATCGTGACTGTGGTTTATGGTATTTGGCAGCCTTTTTGCTCTATTTAGCAAAAGTCAAAGACAGCCAACCTATGATGCAAGTGATCTCTGCAGAGTTTAGCTGGGAGTGGGAGGGGAGGGTTCTTGCCTAGTTTTCTAGTGGGGTACATAATCATGCATACATGTGTGCTCCCCAACAAAGGCTAGAGAAACTGCCATCTAGAACTGGGTCAGTTCTGTCCCAGGATGTTTTCTTACTATTGGCTGCAAACTAGCAAGGGAATAAGACCCCATTTTTAGGAGTCATTCTGCCCCTTGTGTGACCCACACTCATGTTAACTCTCATCAGACCATGTACGCATCCTGCTTTCTTTTAGGTCCCTCCTCTTACATGTGGAAGGTTCTAGGCTGTGGTTTGGATATAGTTTGAGTGTGGCCCCACGTGACACTACTGAGAGGTGGAGGAGCTGTCATGAGCTGGGAGCTTAATGGAGGCTGATTTGGTCACCGGAGCACAGGGACAGATTTTTCAGAACACATTAATCTAGTTCTCATGGCAACTTGATTGGTTAGTTCACTTAAGAGTGGATTCTTGGGGGTGGGGAGGTGGTTCAGCAGTTAAGGTGCTTGCCTGCAAAGCCTAACGACCTGGGTTCAATTTCCCAGGACTCAGGCAAAGCCAGATGCACAAGTGGTGCATACATCTGGAGTTTGTTCAAAGTGGCTGGAGGCCTTGATGCAATGCACCCTGTGTCTATCTCTCTCCCAGGTTGGATTCCTCAGTACTTATGTAAAGCCAAATGCACAGTGGTATATGACATTCACAGTGGTACATGACACTCATTCTCTCTCTCTCTCTCTCTCTCTCTCTCTCTCTCTCTCTCTCTCTCTCTCTCTCTCTCTCTCTCTCTCTCTCCTTTCTTCCTCTCCCAGCTTGCAAATAAATAATTTAACCTATGCTGATCTCACTCTTTGTTAGAGAATGTGTTTTCATTTTTCAGAAGGCAGTTAGAACTGAGAACAACCCAATTCTATCAACAAGACCAGAACTGATAGCTGACTCCCTGGCAGGAGATGAACCACCCCTAGCACATAAGCTAAGGCCCAGGTGAAGCTACAGAGGAACTGTTGAGATGAGTAAGACTGCTGCTCCCACAGTGAGCCTGACAACCTGTGTCAGGGTGAAGGAGACAGACACTGAGGGTATTCAAAATGTGCCAAAGCAGAAATCCAAAAGCTGCTAACAGCTCAACACTATGGTAGACTTAAACTCACCCACCTTGGCTCAGGGAATTTTTCGGAAGAGGGGTGGAGAGACTGTAAAAGCCATGATGCAGGGGAATACCCAGAGGGATTGCCTTCCCCCCACAATGACTGACTTCTGCTCTCACAACCCCTAGCCCTCCACCCCAGGGTGCATACCAGCAATCCCACTGAGGAGGGCCCTCAGTGGAATGGGTGCAGGCAGGAGGCAAACAGTGATACCAACACATGATTTGTTCATACAAAATTTCTACTAAATAAACAAACAGAAATAAAAAATATTAAAAAAATTAAAAAGAGTGAATTCTTATAAAAAGAGTGAGCATGACCCTGAATCCCTCCACCATGTGATCTTTTCTAGACCTGTAGGTGACGTCATAAAGCAAGGCCAAATAGATGCTTCCTGATTGGACTTTTGGCCTCCAACGCTGTGGGCTAAATAAACCTGCTATCCTTCTATAGTACCCAACCTTGGCTATTTTGCTATAGAAATAGAAGATGGATTAAGATACTTATTTGGGTCACTAATCATCCAGTCTAAAATCGGATTAGAATTTGGCCTGTCTCCATTTTCCCTTGGCAAATCAGTGAGCTGGGTAGCAAGGATACATCCCCGATTCCCGATAATCCCAAAGTGAAAGAAGCAAACAAACATGCCTACTATGAAATCACCTTTAAATAAACACAAGATAATTAAAAGAGAGCAAAACACTCAGCCACAAACACCCTAATTGATTGCCTCGAGTAGCCACTAGATCATGGTGTGTTGACACGAAGATGACGTAGAGAAGATAAATACACTGGGTGTCAGCATAGCTGGATAATTTGCTTTTTAAAAATGACCAAGGACAAGATCAATATGTAACCAGAGGCATGCTAACCTTAATTTTTAAACTTTAAATATTAGTTATTCTTTCCCCCTGTGTCCTGAAATCGCACGAAGTCTCCGTTGCCTCAACACGAGTGGGCTGTGTGCTGCTATACTGATGTGGCTGTTCTCACGCTCTGTCTCCAGAGGGGTGAGCAACCCAGTATGCCCTACTCGCTCCATTGAGGGAGCTTGATGCCAAGCACACCCAGGGAGGACGTACCCACTAAGGAAATTCAAACAGATTCGTTGCACATGCACCCGGTGGGTATGCATGGGACCCTGACCCAATGATAGGATTGCACTTGAGAAAGTTAGTGCTGACCTCGATGACATTATTTGACACTTTGTATCCAGGCAAAGAAGCAAAGAATGAGCCTCACATGCCATCACTGCTGGAACTTTGTATCTGGGGCTGAGTGGACATCACCTCTACCAGAGCACTGTTGGAGGAATGGGTTTATTAGGCTTATGGACTCTACGGGGGACTCAATCCTGGAAGGGAAAATGATGGTATGAGCAGAGGGATGGACATCACCTCCACCACAGCACTGCAAACAGTGGCAGGAAGGTGTGCCAAACTCTGGCAAGGGGAAGCTGGCTTATAACCCCAGAAGCCTGTCCCCGACAACACAGTTCCAGCGAGGTTGTAAAACCCAAACGGCCATCAGCTGAGGATCGATCAATCAGAATAGATTCATTTGTTTGTGGCGGACACCTGGATCAAACCATGACAGCAGGCCACATCTGAACATACCCCACTGCAAAGAAGAAAATCAGCCTGAGTAAAGCTCACTACCTTGCCCTTGGTACACTGATTGGTACCAAGCACAGCACTTCTTGCACTTGGGCTCTGGTAAATGGTAAAACATTCTCATTCACTGAAGCCAAAACACACGTCACCCTAGGGCTGGATGATCCCAAGTCCTGTTGCATGGCTTTAAGTCCAGGTTTACACTTGCAGATGGCTAGAATTCTCTCCTCCACGATTGGGCTGATGGACAGGTCAGGCTAGCAGCTTGATTCCCTGAAGCAGAGAGGAGAGGAAATAACCTGGAGGGAGGAACGACAGCAGAGGTAGGTTTGTCTAGTCTACCAGGTGACTAACCTGGCTTTTCTTGTGGTTTGGCAAATTTCTCCCATGGTATCATTGTCTTGGAAATCACTTCTCCTGTGGATTGCCAGTGGTTGAGACCTGTAGCATCCTCTGAGCTTTCCACAGTCCACCTTTATCACAAAGGACCTGGCTGCCAGCCCTTCAATTCCCTAGATCAAACTTCAGAACATGACTTTTATCTCCCCCAGGGAGAGATTCCAGGTAAAGACAGAGCAGTTACTTAGATTTTATGGAAATGTATTAGGAGAGGCTGACAGAAACAGATGCCACCTTCTCTGCCTTGGCAGGACTAGAACTTGCGTCTGACCCAGTCTCATCCAAGATGGCTGAAGGCAAGAACTCTTCAGCAACAACAACTTCCTGCTTCTTCCCCAATTTTGCAGGTTTAGTCCTTGTGGGCTGGCCCTTCTCAAATTAGCCTTCCTCCTGATTGGCTGATTCCACCAGCCAATCAGGTCCATCCCTACACACCTGAGCTGGTAGATGAGGCTCTTTCTAATCGGATGTCTGATTCATATAAATGGACCTAAAATATGTGTGTAAGCTTTTCTTCCTTCCTTCCAGACACTTCTGAGACTTCTATTCCCCATGTGAGGGAAATTCCATGGTATCTTCCTCTTCTCTTCCAACAATGCTTTGACTCTGCTCTCTTGTTTTCATGCTATTCTGAATAAATCCTCAAAGCTTGTCTTTCTTGATGTCTGTATTTTTCAGTTCTTTTGTAACCTGGACAAGAACTCAAGCTTGTGGTGGACAAGCCTGGGAGTCTCCTGTATGTTTATGGAAATCTAATCTCTCACAGACTTCCAGTCCCACATCCACAACACACTCCATTGTGTATAAAACATGCTCACATGAATCATCTCTTTGATCTCCAAAAACAACCCTCCAAGAAGTAACTTGCACTCCATTTTGTTGATGAAGAAACTGATCTTTACACCCCATCAACTTGCCTAATGCTGTCTCCCTAGTTATTTTGTATGACGGCTGTGTAATGCACACTTACGCAAGGGGATTATTCTTGCTCCGTAGGTTCCTCTGTCTGCCCTTTCTAACAGAGAGGTGGCAGGGGTCAAATGCAAAGCTAAATACAGACTGGAGATTAACTCTACTATTTCTATAGTAAGAAAAACACACAAGATCCCTGTAGCCACATCACAGAAATGTGACCCAATTAATTCAGTGACCAGATCGGCCACATTGATCTTTGAAGTGTGGAGCAGACAATGCGGCGCATTGATTGAGTGTTTCACTTTTCAGAGGCTTGTATAGACTTAGCCACAGGCAAGGCTCTCACGGAAAGGGTCTCCATGGTGACAGCCAATGGGGTCTGCTCCCCCAGACTCCTCTGCTTGCCTGGGCAGGACTGGTACAGCCTCCTTGGTCAGAAGTCTGCTAGCCTAGGTCAGCAATTGATCTACACTCCTCTGATCTGATGGCTTTCCAAACAAGTGGGACAACCTAATTTCAATCACTAAATACCTCTTGACTCTTTGCATTTACAAATTACCATCTATGCTCCTTTGGTTAGGAAAGCCAGCACAGAGAAGGGCCAATGGTCAAATCTCCATTGCACAGAGAAAGGATTAAAGCCCAGAGGGTCAGGTCACCCACAGGCTAGACTAGGGCCAGAATGGTTTCTCCCAGTTTGACTATTCTGTTTCCACCTTCCTAAAGACAACATCAGTGAAGATGCATTGACCTTGAGAGTCAACTCAATTAGAGAAGAATGGGCAGGAATTAGAGCAGACATTTTATCACACCTACCAAATGGATGTCAAGGGAAAACTCAGGTGGAGGACAGGAATGCAAAACAGCCCAAGAGGCTAAGAGGAGGGAATGGTTATGTCTGCTCTCACTTCTCTTGGATCACCACACTGGATTCCCTAGCTCAGCCTTCAGAGGGAGGGGGCGTCCAAAGTTCTGCAGAGGAGTGAGCCTAAGTCATGCTATTAGTTAACAGATCTGGGATCGAAACCAAGTAATTTCACTCTGCAGGGTATGCTTAGGCATTGTGTTAAATGATTGTCAAAGAGAGAGATTTTTAGGATCCAGAGTGGAAAACATAAAGAAGGAAACTAACCCCAAAGCACACATAAAAAACTGATCACTTTACTGTTTCCTGAAAGCCATTCTCAGTTACAGTATTACATTTAGAGCAAATAAAAATTTGTCTTTGGAAAATAACAGAAGTCTCTACTGGCTTCGGAAGAGGCAACGAGGAGTAAATTTCATCACACAGGACATAGCACAGCTTTGTCCCAAGAGCAACTGCTTTTCATGAGCCCCTGAAGTCTCATTCGTTTTCACTGGATTCTTACCAACCAACCACTGACTGATTTTTCTGGGCCAGTTTCCTCAAAGCAGCAGGCTGAGAGATGCTGGATTCTTCCCTACCTCTGCCACCAGCTGTGTCCGGAAGGTAGAACACACACGTTGACCTTGTCTTAGCTAAACCTCTCACTCACAGACATGTATCCATGTAAGGATTTCCCCACAATTACAAAAACCTCTCCACAGGCTCACATGTTTTCTTCTTTGTTGAGTGTCAATGACACGGAATCTTCCAACTTGCTCGAGTGTTGGTTTTGAGCACTTACCATGGGAAGATAGCCAAGTAGAACATTGAAAATAGATTTTCAAGTCTAGAACTAGGTAGTTGAGAAAACCACCACTGAAAGAGATGCTATAAATAAACAACTTAGGGCTGGAGAGATGGCTCAGCGGTTAAGGCACTTGCCTCCAGTGACTAAGGCCCTGGGTTCAATTCCCCAGGACCCACATATGCCAGACCCACAAGGTGGTGGCCCTGGTGCTCTCTCTCTCTCTCTCTCTCTCTTTCTCTCTCTCTCTCTCTCTCTTTCTCTCTGTGTGTGTGTGTGTGTATTTC
The DNA here is from genome assembly GCA_004024765.1 of Zapus hudsonius. Classification (NCBI taxonomy): domain Eukaryota; kingdom Metazoa; phylum Chordata; class Mammalia; order Rodentia; family Dipodidae; genus Zapus; species Zapus hudsonius. Next base: position 9,671 of record PVHP010041993.1, read on the forward strand.
TCTGCTTGAAAATGAATAAATAAAATATTTTAAATATTTTAAATAAACAACTTATTCAGAATGATGTAATCATATGTGAGTAGGTACAGTGAATTTAATTTCTACAAGGTGTATGTAACTCCTGTACAGGAAGCAGGTGATGTTCTAATATTTGAACTAGTCCTTACTCTGTGCTAGGAATTTCTCAGACATTTAGAGGAAAATGATCTTTTTTATAATTGAATATTTCATGGGAATATATATTCAAAATGCAAATCTCATGTTAATTTCAGATTTTTAATAGTCCCCTAAAATGATTTTTGTATTTTTGCCTTATCAAGGCTAATGTTTTTAAAAAAACACTTCTGCAAAGTATAGATAAATGTTATGTGAAAAAGAATTTCCTTTAATGTAGTGTATTATATTTTTATTTTTAATTAATTACTTTTTACTAGCATGCAAAGGATTATGTTTCATTATGTTGTGATTCAAACAAATTTTGTTTTTTAAATATTTTTATTTATTCATTTTTCAAGCAGATATATATATATATATATATATATATATATATATATATATATATATATATAGAGAGAGAGAGAGAGAGAGAGAGAGAGAGAGAGAGAGAGAGAGAGAGGAGAGAGAGAGAGAGAGCACACCAGGGCCACCTCCTTGTGGGTCTGGCTTATATGGGTACTGGGGAATTGAACCCAGAGCCTTAGGCAATGGAGGCAAGTGTCTTAACCACTGAGCCATTTCTCCAGCCCTGGACATTTTTTAAAATGTCTGTTGGCCATGTGTGTTTCTTCTTTTGAGAACTGTCTGTTCATTTCATTAGCCCATTTATTGATGGGCAGTTTTGGCTTACTGATGTCTAATGTTTTTCAGCTCTTTATATATTCTAGAAATCAGCCCCCTACTTTGGTGGAGAATTTCTCCATCGTCTATGCTTTCTCCTCACTTTGCTGATCGCTCCCTTGGCTGTTCAGAAACTTGTTAATTTCATGTAGTCCCATTTGTTTATTTCTTCTTGGAACTATTTCTGACATGATTGGAGTCCTGTTCAGAAAGCACTTACCTAAACATTTCTGTGCATTGCCTACCTTTTCCTCTGTATTTTCAATACTTTTGGTTTTATGTAAAGGTCTTTGGTCCATTTTGAATTGATCTTTGTGTAGGGTGAGAGATGTTGGTCTAATTTCATTGTTCTGCAGGTGGATATCCAGGTGGATAGCCAGGAATATCTGTTAAACAGGCCATTTTTAATGTATAGTTTGACACTTTTATCAAAAAATAGTTAACCATAGGCTGTGTGGGCTTATCTCTGGATCCTCTGTTCTATTCCATTGTCTCTAAGTCTATCTTTGTACCCGAACCATGCTTTGTCACTATTGCTCTGTAGTATAATTTAAGACACCCCAGCAGTGTTCTATCTCCTCTGGTTCACTTTGGCTATGTGTGGTCTTTTCTGTTTCCGCATAAATTTTTAAATTGTTTTTTCTAGTTTCGAGAAGAATGTCATCAGAACTTTGATTATAATAAAATCGAATATGCAGATTACTTTTCAGACTATAGTTATTTTCACAATATTGATTCTACCAATCCAGGAGCATGGATTATAATCATTTGGACTGATGTGCCAATAAAATATCCTGCACCAAGGATCTGGGTATATTAGAATTCATGGCCTCTTTGTTCTCTTGAATAATTACTTTTTTTTTCTTTTTGGAATAAATGAAAATGGAAAACCTTAAGGCTTATTCATCTTAGCAAAATAAAGACAGGAAGATAGTTGAAAATTCAGGTTTTTAACCCTTATAAAAGAAGTGCTAGTTTATAGTCATATAAAAGAAAATAAGTATAGGCAGCTCTCATATGGTGACATTGCAGGAGTTTGAAACTACTTGGTTAAAATAAACCTCCTGGGATCTGTTTTATGTTCCAGTTACTTCAAGTTTATTGCCCAATAGAGTGTGTGGTTGGCACATACTAGAATCATGAACAAAAGAATCTGGTAAAATATGGGCAAGCAATGGCCAGACACTAAGCTCATTTAAACATTAAGTTAAAAGTGTAAATTAAGATAGTACTTAGTCCCATTTTACAGACAAGGACACTGAGAGGCAGAAGAATAAATAAACTGTCAAGCTCGCACATCCTACATGGCAGAATGAAAAGCAGTTTAACTCCAGAGCCTTGGATTTAGATGGTGACGTTCTTGCTCTGTGAGAAAACCCTGGATTGACAGAAATTGCAGGGTGACATGCTCAAGAAACTTGTATCACACTGGGGAGATAATATGAGCATAAAGCTATCTACCAAGACCAGGAGGGGTTTGAGGGCAAATATGGAGAGGAGAGTGGATCAGAGAGGAAGGACTGGCTAAGAATAGTGATCAGATGCTCTGGGTCAAACCAAGACCCAGGTGACTTAGACAGGAAGCTCTTTTCTACCAGAGCAGAGTGGGAGAAGAGAAAGGACCTGCAATGCAAAGAAAGTGATTCAAGGTTGTTGATTTTAAGGAAGGAACTTGACACTCGTCCCAGCCAAAGGAGGCAATGCTGACCCATGTGAACCATGCAGATGTTGTATACTGCCCTCCATGCACTGACTCCCGAGAGCTCAGGGACGTTCTGGGACAGACTTTGTCACTATATTAGGAACCAGGTATTGTGTGAGTGCATATGTAGGCGGGAGTGTGGGTGTGCATCACCCCTGAACCCAGTCTATATTGCTTTTGATTTTATTTTGTTAAGGTTGCTCTTCAGTCATCTTTCAAACCTCTACAGAGCTATGGACTAGCTGACATTTATTTTTGTTGTTTTTGTTTTTCGAGGTAGGGTCTCACTCTAGTCCAGGAGGACCTGGAATTCACTACGTATTCTCAGGGTGGCCTTGAACTCACTGCAATCCTCCTACCTCTGCCTCCCGAGTGCTGGGATTAAAGGCATGCGCCACCACACCCGGCTTTAGCTGAGATTTTTTTTAAGGAATTAAAACTAGACATGAAAGGCTTAACTGCTACTTAGTGGTAATGATCCTAATTAGTACTAATTGTACTATGTTCAAATATTCCCCAAATAATAACATTTATTTTAAAACAGAGTTTTTTTTGGGAGGAGGAGAATCTTAGCAATCCAAATATATTATATTTATAACCATCCTTATTCATGAGTCCCATAATGATAGAGGCCAAGTGTATTCATCTAAGTATCTCACTCCAAACTGAGCACTGAAATTTTTGTATTATGAATGTGTTTTTTTTCTGTTCTCTCTGAGTAGAACAGTAAGCATCCTGAAGGAGGAGACCTTGACTCTTCACTGCTACTTTCTCAGAATCTAGGAAGAGAGGAGTGTGTGAGGGCTCAGGCAATAGCTGATGAGAAATGAAGCTTCTGTTGACTAAATAATGCTGGAAATGGAGCAGAGACTGCTTCTGAGGAACGAGAAGACTCAAGCCTAACCCTGGATCCATGTCATGAAGTGAAGGTAACATAGGCAACCTGGGGTTAAAAGAAAATGTTTATTTTATCAGAGTGCATGGCTGGGGAGAGGGGAAGTGTGCCTTTTTGGTGTTCTTTCTGTAATTGGTGATTTAATTCTATTTTGTGCAGGGGCACATTTTTAAAGTTTCTAAAGTCATGAATAATTTGTGGTATTCTTTCTCGCAATGATATGAGCAAATAATTCATAGTTGTAAGCTCCATGAGGCTTACGTGAAACACTCTCTGTGCTTTTCATATTTTGCCTATGCATTCATTCATATTGATAATGGTTCTAAAACATGGATTAATTCTGAATTTTATGTTGAGACTATTGTTAACTCCAAAAGCTTTGGAAGAAATTGTAAAAGTTATACATTTGTACCAAGTTGTCAAGAGAATAATGGTTTGATATTACTTTATTTAAAAGATATTTGTCATTCTTCATAATCAGAAAAAAAAACTAAGAAATTAAAAAAAAACTGAACCAGAAGGCCTTTAAGGTGCCAGAATAGTGTTATTAAGAGTTGGAGGAGAATATCCAGAGACATTGCCCCCCTCAGCAACAATACACAAGGGGAAGGAAAAAAAGAAAGAAAGAAAAACTAGCTACCTCTGGTGCAGTTCATAACCCCCTATGGGGGTTATGGACAGATCCAGTATGCGCACCGAGGAAGGACCCCAGTGGGTAGGGGACAGAGAGGAGGGAAACAGGGACACATTCACAAGATTTGCTCATACAAAGTATATACTTATTCATAATATAGATATTTGAAAAAAGAGTTAGAGGGGCTGGAGAGATGTCTCAGCAGTTAAGCAGCTTGCTGCAAAACCTAAGGACCAGAGTTCAATTCCCCAGTACATAAAGACAGATGCACAATGTGACATATGCATCTGGAATTTGTTTGCAGTGGCTGGAGGCCCTGGCATGGGTTCTCTCTCTCTCTCTCTCTCTCTCTCTCTCTCTCTCTCTCTCTCTCTCTCTCTCTCTCTCTCTTGCAAATAAATAAAACAAAATAAAATAAAGAGTTTGGCTAGAATCCCATGCCCTTCATTTAAAGAAAGTTCCTTGGACCATTGCTGTCTGACACAATGATACAAAACTCTGAAAACCCAGAAACAACACAAGATCTAGGAAATTCTAGGAAAAGGAACATGAGGTGAGCAGAAAGCTTAGTGTCCTCCTGGAATCACTGTGAATAAGTGTTTTTTTTATACTATAGCAATTTTTAAGAGTGTTATTCTTCAGTCTAAAAATTTATTGCATTAACTTGCCCCACAAGGAGAAATGCATTGAATTTTTTTCTGTTTAGTTAGGCAAGGGACCAGTGATTGCATTATATATATGACATATATATGTATATATATATATGACCCCAGTGGGTAAGGGACACAGAGGGGACAATATATACTGTATTCTTAAAATTGCTCATTTTCTCACTGGCAAGTTTAGTTTTAGTCAACAGGAGCCCTGGGGTTTGGTCACCATAACTGCAGGCTCCTTCCTCTTAAAGATCCAATTACATATTCGCACATGCAACTAGATGATGGTGTAGCCACAGAGATGGCATGACGGAGTATAAAGTGTGAAACTCTGTATACTGTTCTCTCACAAACATGGTATGTGTTCATATAAGAAATATGGATTTTGTAGGAAAATCCCATGAAAATCATTATAACAGCTTAGTAATAAATATGCTTTGTGTATGGTATTCATGTGTTGCAGTCAGCTTTCTAGTTGCTGTGCAGAAAGAACCCAAACAAAGTGGCTTGTGGAGGAATGGGTTTATTTGGCTTACGGACTCCAGGGGAGACTCCATCCTGGCAGGGAAAACGATGGCATGAGCAGAGGGCTGGACATCACCTCTGCCACAGCACTGCAAACAGCGGCAGGAAGGTGTGCCAAACACTGGCAAGGGGAAGCTGGCTTATAACCCCATAAGCCCGCCCCCGACAACACAGCTTCATTGAGGTTGTAAAACCCAAACTGCCATCAGCTGAGGATCGATCTATCAGA
>PVHP010041994.1:0-15167 GCA_004024765.1 Zapus hudsonius
AGAGGGGGCGGAAAGATTGTGAGAGCCGTGGTGGGGGAGACTGTCCGGAGGCATGGCACCCATCAGTAACAACACACTTGGGCCAGGAAGACCGGGATGAGTACTAAGATATCCAGGATCCCTTGCCACAAGGACTAATACAGACAGCCCACGGAGGAGGATATACAACTGATCAGGGATGGGGAGGGGGGGAATTGGGAATTCGGGATAACAACGCATGGTTTGCCCACTAAATAATGTAACTCATTATGGACAATAAATATATATTTTAAAAAAAATAAATTAAAAAAAAATTTCCATCAGGGTCAGCTGGAAAGGTGGATTTGGGCCTAGGGTGAGGCAGGAGAGGTTCCTGGGCCAAAACTTAAACATGAACATGTTGAGGATCTGCCCCTGTTCTGTCTGCTTAGGTGACACTTTGAGCAGTCTCTTTTGGAGAGAGCAAAGGGTATAAATGGTGTGTCTTGTGTGTGCTTTAGGATCAGCACTCAGAAGAGCCCTACCCCGCCCACAAGTAGTCTTGATCTTCAGACAGATTTGAAGAACTGTAAGCTAGAAGGTTCTTTTCTCCCGTCTGGATTTTCAGTTCTATGAGGCAAGCTGTTCTATTCAACACGAATGTTTACTCAGTTCTTTTCAGTTCCAGATTTATTGACTAAAAACAGTAAAACATCACAAGATGTGTGATACTTTGTAAAGACTTTTGCCTTCACAAATAAAACAGTCTTTTTTTCTCTTATGTACTTCGCTCATAGAAAACCAGACACTTGTTTTTATCATGTCTTAAAGCCTTGAAATTGATCTCCTTGAAAGATGGTAGATAGGAAAATTTGTCTTGGAAGACAATATAAAGAACTCCTCTTGGGCTGGAGAGGTGGCTTAGCAGTTAAGGTGCTTGCCTGAAAAACCTGTGTTTGATTCCCCAGTTCCCACATAAATCTAGATGCACAGGGTGACACATGCATTGAGAGTTTGTTTGCAGCAGCTGGAAGCCTCGGTGCACCCATTTCTCTCTCTCTCTCTCTCTCTCTCATTTCTTCTATCTTTCTCTGCTTGCAAGTAAACAAATAAAAGTATTTTTAAAAAAGAACTACTCTTGCATTTCTTGGCGGTTTTTTATTCTTTATAATTTTTATTACATATTGATACTTTATGATTACACAAAATATGGAATACAAAGTGATTTTATGACTTAAGAATACACTGTGGGGATGGGGATGGGGCGATGGCTAAACAGTTAAAGGTGCTTGTTTGCAAAGGCTACTGACCCAGGTTCGAATCCCCAGATCCTATGGAAGGCCAAATGCACCAAGTAGTGGGTGAGTCTGATGTTTGTTTGCAGTGGCAAGAGGTCTACACTAACTCCCCCCCAAAAAAAATAAATGAAAGAAAAGAACACACTATGAGTTAAAGACACTTGCTTGCTAAGCCTGCCAGCCTGGGTTCAATTCCCCAGTACCTATGTAAAGTCAGAATAGACACATAAAGTGGCATGTATGTCTGGAGTGGCAAGAGGCCATGATGCACCCATAACTTCTCTCTCACTCTCTCTCTCTCTGTGTCTCTCTATCTCTCTCTTCTCACTAATAAATAAATAATTTTTTTAAAAAGAATACACTGTGGAGTCATTAAATCAAGCTACCACACAGTTCAGAAGAAGTCGTCCATATGCAGAAATTAAAGATGAGCCCTACCCTCACCAACCTTAAGGTCTTATGGGAGAAACTCACACATAAGCCTGTGTTCCAAGGCTATGCAAACGCTCTCCTAGGGCCATGGATATATGTCTGATCACCAACTCCAAGTTTCTCCTCCCTTGCTGCAGTGCACATCAGTCCCTGAGCTCTAGCTGGCTCCTCCGAGCCATAGGTCCATGTGGCATCCCTCTGAGCCACCTAAAAGACCATCCTCTCTGGATTTGCCCCTTGGATCTCTTTCTTCCTTTGTGATCATTGGAGCCGGTCATCTAATTAAGACTTTGAATCTTTTCTGAATCAAATCTGTTTTTCTCTCTCCTTTTACTTGTAAGCTCTATGAAAAGGATCTTGCTTCTTTGAAATGTCTCTTCCCTCATCTCCATCTTTACAACCTTTGTCTAGGTCATGTTTCTTCCTCCTATGTGTATACTTAATAGTATATCTTCATTTAATTATATATCATGCCCAATCTTTAAGAATATGCTGACATAGCCCACCAAAATCCCGTCACTAAGGGAGTGGAGGGGAATTGAGGCTTTCATTAAAAAGGATTGTCCCCACTGAGAAATTAGGCAGGAACTGAGCTGGAAGTCTCCTCCCTTCAGGTCAGCTGTCATACTGTTGGAAAATGTTATGCAAGCTTCTTGGGGGGGGAGTCATCAATAATCTTACCCAGTTTACCCTGTAAGCTATACAACTGGGCAGCCAGACACGCTATGCTCACTGATGCAACAGTGTCATGACTATTATTGGAGCAATCAACTGCTTTCTGATTGGATCTGAGGCATGTTCTATAGGAGGGGATTCATGCCTGGTGCTGAAAATCTAGTCAAAAGCCGATGGCTGGGAAGGTCACAGGCCCTAGGAAGGAAGACACTACTATTTGGCTAAATGGATACGTTGTGCCCATATGCTGAAACACTAGTGCTGCCCTCACCTCTGGTCAGAGAAGCTTCTTTTTGCAGCTGGTGGTGACTACTGAGGAGACTCAGACTCATCAAAGGGGCTGGAGAGATTTCTCAGTGATTAAGGTGCTTGCCTGCAAAGCCTAATGACCTGGGTTTGATTCCCCAGTACCCATGTAAAGCCAGATGCACAAAGTGGCACATGCATCTGGAGTTCATTTGCAGTGTGGCTGGAGGCCCTGATGAACCCATTCTCTCTCTGTCTCTCTTTTCTCTATCTCTCTCTGCTTGAAAATTTTTTTTAAAAGTTCATCAAAGTGCTGAGAATAAATGACCGTTGGGTGCTGAGTGCTAAATGAGACATTGGTATCACACCCTCCAACACTCATGGAACATTGTGGAAGAAAGAATGGAAAGAATGTCAGAGCCAGAGGATGTAGGGGAGGGGCGATGCTGTGGATCATTATTTTCCCAACATGAACACTTACACCCAGCTTGTGGAACTCTTTGAGAAGACTGTAGGACCTTTAGGATGGAGAGTCTTGCTGAAGGAAGTGGGTCTGTCACACGGGGTGAGTGTTGAGGTTTTAAATCCAACCCCATTTCCTGTTCACCCTCTGCTCCTGCCTACTGATGTGATGATGTGACAAGCTATTGCCTGCTTCTGCCACCATGTCAGCCCCACCATGATGCTTTCCCTTGAAACTGTAAGCTGAAAATAAACTCTTTCCTTCCTCAAGTTGCTTTTCATCAAATGTTTGTTTATAGCAACGAGAAAGTAATGAATACTACATCATTCAGTTTAATTCTTCATGGCAGTTATCAGAATCTGTAATGATGTTGTTGATTACTTACTTTTCTATTTTGTTTGGCTACCACCAGCCACTAGATGAGTTCTCAAAGGGGCAGGGAACTTACCTCATTCACCAGCATATCCCTAGCAACTCTCACCAGGAAAGTATGTTCAACAATAAATACTGAATTCATTAATACACATGAAAGTTGAGTGCAATGACCGAAGCATGGGAGAATAATGTGACCTTCAGTCTGCAATGGGAATTGGAGCCATTTCTTGAAGAGTGTGTAGGACTTGGGGGACAGAAGGTACAAAATGAGTAAGGGCCTGCGAAATTGAGCAGAGGCAGGAACCAGTAGCAGAGAAGATGAAAAGATTGGACATAGAAGAGCTGGGGGCACAGGTCTGTCAGCAATAGCTTGCCTTACAAGTACAGGGACATCAGTTCCATCCCCAGAACCCATGAGATAAAAAGCCAGGCATGGTGGCACATGGTTGTAATCCCAGTTCTGGGAGGTGGAGATAGGCAGATCCCAGGTGCTCACTGGCTAGTCATTCTAGCCTACTTAGCAAATTCAAGACACACAAAGACTGGACACAGAGCTGCTATGCAGCTGGGTATTCAGAACCTATGAGTTTGGAAACAGTAACATCTTTTTTTTTTTTCTTTTCTTAAGACAGTGATTTCCAAATGGAGCTTAGCAATGGAGCTTAGCTTGGCTGGGTGTTGGGTAAACAAATGAGAGTGTGTATTGGACTTACCTTCCCCACCTACTGTCCATTTCCCACACCACTAAGCCAGAGCAGCTCTGCATTTGCCTTTTGTACCTATACTTTCAAATAATATAAATATAAATAAAAATTGGGGGTGTGTGACTCTGTCTTTTTTATGTGACAATTAAAATTTCTTTATGTTTCTTTTGTTTTTAACTTTCATTTCAAAATATGCATTTCTTTTTCTTCTTTTTCAAATGAGCTTCTCCCCCCCCCCCATGGAATTGGATATGGTACCATAGAAAAGTTTCAGAGCAAAGATTCATTCTTTTAGGAACACTTTGAAATAGTCTTTCTTCTTCCCTATGGATCCCACAAGCTACACAAAAAAAAATGCTTGGAGAGCATGTTTATGACGATGTTAAAAGGCAACAAAGCTTTTAAAATAGTCAACTTTAATGAAATGGAGATGGAGCAAATACATTTCTGGATAGAAAGTTTCTAGATAGAAAACGTCTCTTTTGGGTTCAGGGACAGTATGATAAATAGTAAGAATCAATCAAAATGTGACTGTAATGTATTTTGAACTGCACTCCAGAAGCAATTACTGAAATGCAAAGCAGGCCCATCGTCTCCAATGCTTTCATGTTGCATTCTGCCTCTGACAGGCTGGATCTTGCTCCTCGCTTCTTTTAGATGGAAAGAAAAGTCTATGCCTTCTTTCTCACCCTGTGATTTAAATACAAATTTCTTTACAGACCATATCTTTTATCTCCATTTAAAAGGCACCCCTGCACAATCCTTCATCTGTCATGCCCTGATCAAGGGGCTTTCCATTTTATCTTGCCTGGTATTAAGAACTTTAGATCCATAAAGATTCAGAAAATTTGCTATGGATTAATCTTTCCATGGTATTCGAGGTTGAATCCCTTCAAGGTAATAAAATTGCATGATCAGTCCTGATCCTTAGATGAGCTGCTATTGGAAGAAATTCTAACAAGTGAATAATTTGGAGTTCAGTTACAGTGGGATTTGGACAATATTTGTTATATCTTGGTGAAAAAGTTTGAAAGGAAAGAGCAGAGTTTGACACAGAGATACAATCTTTAGGCCTAAATATTATATTTTCTGGGTTCTGTGTACCTGCACTAGCTTTTTCTTATAATTATATTCATGAATTGATGCAGGTAGTTAACTTTCCAATTTACCTTTTCCATAACAAAATAGTCAGATGGAGCACTGGGCTGGAATTTGAGAAATAATTACCATAGTTCAGAGTTAATTACCACAATTGCATTACCAGTGATGGACCCCATGAGCTTTAGGAAGGTAAGGAATGTTCTGGGTCATAAAAAATTAGTTACATTTAAATACATGTTTCATAAATAAGCTTTGTGGAAGTTTAAATATGTGTAGAAGGGTGACAATAAATACTGTAGACAGCACTAAACTGTATCAGTTATTAAACTATTGACTTTCAATTTTAACCCACTCTCCATATACTGCTGGAATCGTTCACACTCTTCTCTCTGTAATCACAGAAGCTCTTCAAGAGAGAGAGAGAGAGAGAGAGAGAGATCAAAATGGAAGAGGGGCTTCTTGGAAAGAAGAAAGGCTTCCTCTGAAGGAGGAGTGGGGAAGGAGGACAAAGGAGGGTGATGAAATCTGATTATGATCAGGGTACATTGTGTATATTTATGGAAGATGTCAATTAGAAGTTTTTTAAAGCATTTGAAGAAAGGAGTGTTGATATGTATACCTACCAATTTGTCCTTAGAGTCCTATCTGACTTTTTCTGTTGTTCTTTTCTTTTCTTCTTCTTCTTCTTCTTCTTCTTCTTCTTCTTCTTCTTCTTCTTCTTCTTCTTCTTCTTCTTCTTCTTCTTCTTCTTCTTTTTGGGGGGTACATATATTTGAGGCTCTGGCATGTCTACCCATATTTAAAAACTACAATCTAATGGTATTATTTTTCTTTAAATAGTTAGTTACATCTTAAGATATTTTAAGTGACTAAATTTGTTTTACACTTACCTATTACAGTCTCCATTTCTGCTGCTCTTCATTCAGATTTCTATTTAACTTCACTTGCCTTCTACTTGAAAGACTTCTTTTAACAACGAACCCTGTGGTGAGGGTTTGTTGATAACTAATACTTTCAAATTGTGTGTCTGAAAAAGGTGTCTGTCTCACATTTATTTTTGCTGTTTATGCAATTCTAGGCTGACAGGAATTTTTTAGTACTTTGGAGAGCTCCACTGTCTCCTAACTACTACAGTTTCCAGTGAGAAGTCTGCAGTCCACCTAATCTTGATACTCTCTCCATTATGATGTGTTTTTTTCTATCTACTTGTGTTTTTATCATTGGCTTAAAGCAAGTTAACATATATAATTTTCTTTGTGTTTCTGTGTCTAAGATTTATTCGACTTTTCTGATTTATAAATTGTTAATTTTCTTCCCCATCAAATTTGGGACAACTTGGGCCATTATCTTAAAATATCTCCCATACACACATCCTTTAAAAACTCAAAATACACATATATTATGTAAAGTTTTCACATAGCTCTATGATGCTCTGTTTATTTATTTTACATTGGAAGACTCTCTTTTCTATGTCATCAGAATTGATTGCTTTTTTGGTGGTATCTAATCTGAAATTAACCCTACCCACTATATTTTTCATCTCTAAAATTTAAGCTTGGGTATTACTATATTTTCCATGTATCTCCTTGATGTTAATATTCTTTACAATTCTTTCCAATTACATTTTGGAACATATTGAAATATATTTATTGTGACTATTTTAATGTCATCTTCAAAATCTATCATTTGCACCATTCCTAGATCTCATTATGTACATTAATTTTTATTTTTAATCTTTATTCTCTTATTTCATTTTATGAGAATCATTTTCTTGCTCTTGGCATGAATAAAAAATTATTGATTACTAGATATTGTGAATTTTATTATATTGGATATTATCTATCTTTGTATTTCTTTAAATATTCTAGAGCTTTATTGGGGTATATAGTTTGATCCTGGTTTTTTTTTAATTTTTGTTGGTTTGGGTTTTTTTTGAGGTAGGGTCTCACTCTAGCCCAGGCTGACCTGGCACTTACTATGTAGTCTCAGGCTGGCTTAGAATTCAGCAATCCTCCTATCTTTGCTTCCTGAGTGCTGAGATTAAAAGCATACATCACCACACCCCACGATCCTGTTGTTTTGCTTGGCAGTTTATAACCAGCCTTTATTCCAGGACTGTTTTTCCCACTTCTGACACCTTTGACTAGTCTGTGTATTCCAAGATTTTTCCAGCCTGGATTGAGGGAACATGAGCTCTGATGATGCTTGTATCAGTTATTTTCCCATTTCTGGAACAAAAGACTAAACCAGAAGCAATTTATGGGAGGAAAAGAGCTTAAATCTGTTTACAGTACTAGAGTGTAGAGTCCATCATGATGGGAAAGCATGGCAGGAGCAGGATACCAGCATCACACTGCCATATCAGCAATAAGGAAGTAAGTAGACTAGCAAGCAGGGTGTAACTATTAAGGCCCACCCCCCAGTGACACACTTCCTCAGCAAGGCTCCATCCCCTAAGGTTCCACAACCTTCCAAAGTAGCACACTTTGTGGGGGACTAAGTGTTCAAACACAAAAGTCTATGGGGTCATTTTACATTCAAATCATCATAGTGTTCTAATGTCTTTTGTTCTTCCCAGACTCATTTTCCTCAAACACTAAGATTAATCAACTAAAGACTCAAGAGGGACTCTCTGCTGATCACTTAACCTCTCAGGTCTGCGGTTTTAAAAATTCTTGGAGCTAAAGAGATGACTCAGTGGTTAAAGGCACTTTCTTGTAAAGTCTGATGGTTCAGATTTGCTTCACCATTACCCTATAAAGCCAGATGTATGAAGTGACAGATGTATCTGAAATTTGTTTGCAGTGACAGAAAGCTCTGTCATGCCTATTCTCTCTGTCTGTCTCTCTCTGTCTCTCTCTCTCTGTCTCTCTCTCTCTGATAAGTAAATATTTGAAATAGTCTTTGGAGTGATCAGCATGTACATAAGAGAATAGTGCTATAACCCACACTTTGTTATATTTAACAATCTGTCTGGAGATGGTCCCTTAAAAGCACATACTGTTATAGTTCTTTATTTTTATGGCTGCAGAGTCTTTACTGTATTCTCATAATATATTCAACCACTTCTTAATTAGTGGACATTTAAATAAGTTTTCAGCCCTCTATTATTACTATCAGCAATGCTATAATGAATATGAATATATACATCTTTGGGCACTTATATGATAATACCTTCTCTGTCTATTCAGGCTTATATCACAAAATGTCAGTGACTATAGAGTTTATACACCACAGAAATTTACTTCTTAGAATTGTAGAAATTGGGAAGACTAAGATCAAGACTCCAGAAGCTTCAGTATATAAACAGTGAGAGTCTGTTTCCTGATTCATAAAGGTGCCTTCCTGCTATGTCTTTCCATGGTGGAAGCTAAGAGAGCTCCCTGGAGTCCCTTTCATACAGGCACCAATCCCATCATGAAGACTACAGAGTCACATTCCCAAAGCCTCAGCTGCTAATACCATCATTTTGAGGATTAGGATTTTAAAATGAATGTGTGAGGTTATAAACATTCAGACCATTACATACTTATAGAAGAAATCATAAATTTAAAACTGCTGGTTCAGCCAAGCTGCTATCACTCTTGATTGGAGAATCTGTTTTATTTTACAGATGGCAGGTAAACCAAGGAGACCCAAAACCCATCAATAAGACAAGAAGATAGCCAACTGCCCACCATGAGACATGCACCTCTATCTACCACATCTGCCAAATCCCAGGAGAAATTGCAAAGGAAGTGACAACATGAACACCACTCTTGCTGCTAGCCTGACAACCAGCTCCAGGGTGATGGTAACAGACAGGTGATCAATCTAAACCTATCAAAGCAGAAATCCAGGGCTACAGAGAACTCAACACTAAATCAGACTGCCAGCAGGCCTGCCATGGCTCAGGGAATATTCCTGAAGAGGGGGCAGAAAGACTGTAAGAACCACAGAGTGGGTAGGAATACCTCTAGGCATGGTTGTGCCCCAACCCCACAACCCTGCAGGGACTGAATGAGGCCTTTTTGACCCCACTGATAACCCCACTAAGGAGGGCCTCCAGGATAACTTTTTATAATATATATATTGTGTTATGATATGGATGTGGTTTGAATGTTGTTGTAGCTATTTTTGTATTGCTGGGGCAAAACATACAACCAAAATCAGCTGATGGGAGAAAAAATTTTATTTTGACTCACAGTCTTTGAGGGAAGCTTCATCATGTCGGGGAAAGTTTGAGCAGAGGCTAGACATCACTTCTGGGACAGCAGGTGGAAAACAATAGCAAGAAAGTGAGCCATGCTCTGGCAATGGGGAGCTGGCTATCATACCCCTAAGACTCCCAGGAACAACCTTTCTCCAGCAAGGTTCCACCTCCCAAATTGCCACCAGCTGGGGACCAACCATTCAAAACACAAGTTTATGGGGACATATGATTTCAGTCATCACATATGTGTTCAGCAGAAGTATATAGGTAAAACCTCTTCTCTTTTGTGATGACATTAAGAGGTATGAAACATAGTGGGCAGTTTTTAGTTTATAAAGGACATTACTCTTGGAAGGGATTAAGGTTGTTCTCAAGGGACCCTGAGTTGGGTGGAACCGGGTTGACTCCTAGGCTATCCATAACCTCCTACCCGATGGACTGATCCAGTTTGCCCACAGAGGAGGATACCCAGCTGATTGGGGATAGGGAAGAGGGAAAACCAGGGAATTGGGGACACCAACACATTATTTGCTCATTCAGTGTATGTAAATATGGATAATAAAGATATGTTTTATATTTTAAAAGGTAGTTGTTATAAAAACAGGAAACTTGGTCCCCTCACCCCTCTCTCTTGCTTTCTGTGCTGCCCCTCCCCCATCATGTCTTCCTCCTGCCTTTGTGATGCCCTCCATCATAAGACCCCTACCAAGGTGGTGCAGTGCCAGAACTAAATTTAGTAAACTTCTCTTCATAAAGTATCTGTGGTACCTTTATTCAGGTGTCCCCAATGGACTTCTGTGCTGTGAATGATTGATCCCCAGCTGATGGCAATTTTGGAATTGGAACCTTGTTGGGGGTGGGCTTATGTGTTATAGCCAGCTTCCCCTTGTCAGTGGTTGGCACACTCTCCTATTGCTGCTGTCCATCTGATGCTGGTCAGGAGGTGATGTCCAGCCTCTGCTCATGCCACAGTTTTCCTTGCCATCATGGAGCTTCCCCTTGAGTCTGTAAGCCAAAATAAATCCTTTCCTTCCATAGACTGCTTCTGGTTGGGTGTTTGTCACAGCAAGGCTATCCATCCTTGGGAATTTCATCACAAAATGGAAATGGACTAAAACACTTTGTTTGCACAATCTCTATGCCCTGAACTCTGCCACTATTATTTAGTTTATATTCACTCTACTTCTCACATCGTAATTTAAAATCCAACTGTAACCTTGAGGACTCCAACAAAAGGCGCCTGAACAATACTTAATGCGTTGAAAGTTGGGCTCAGCTGGATAAAGGGAGGAGCAATGGCAGCAAGGCAAGAGAAAATGCTTCCTTCCTTTGCTGTTGACAGTCCACAAGCCCGTCAGATGTCATGTATCTTCCCACCCAAACTCAGTCTTCCGGTGAACCCCACACTGCGATCCTTGAGGCCTCCTTTCCCGTCTCCATCTTCAAAGCTCCCAACTCCTGAATTCACTCTCTTCTTAGTTCACTTGCACTGCTGCAAGTTGAGGCTTTGATGCTATTTTCTTAGTTGAGTTTTTCATCACACAAGGGGCCTTGTGACTCAGTTTCTTTACTTCCTAACCCTTCCACCTGGAGAATGGAACCTCAGGATTCCAGTACCTTTGACTTCAGGTTCTGGGTTAAAAAAAAGAAAAAGAAAAAAAAACCCTTGTTACCAGAAATATTTCAATTAGATTTGAATCAATCTAACTTTTATTAACTTGGTATTGCATTGATTTGAAAAATACTTAACAGTTACAATGAGATTCTTCTATTAGAAGATAATAGTGCATGTCTTCATTTCCAGAGTATATGAGCTAACCCGAAGAGTAGATCAATAATACTCATGCAACTCCTGGCTCAGAGTCGGCCTTGCAGTCAATAAGTACTGTGTGTTCACTAGATCTAAAGCTTAGTACAAAATAAAGAGTAATTGTACTGGATGGTGATGAGACTGGTTATGAGGATTATAGATACTTTAGAGGCAGCATCTGAAGAGGCAGCAGGATGTTGAATGACAAGAGAGCTGATATGTGGAGGGACACTGGAAGGAGAAGAGTGATGCTTAGGGTTCAGAAGAAGGTGTGCCACCGGGAATGGGAGGACCATGTGACGGGAAGGACAGCCAAGAGAGGAAGGGAGACCTTGCTGACTAGAAGAGAGCCATTATTTTGAAGGATCTTATTAATCAAACACTGGAAAACTATTTCCTTAGTATATTATCTTTTCAAAAGATGACTTCTTAATTAGTAAATGTGATGGTTAATTCTGATTATCAACTTGATGGGACTGAAAATCACCCTGGAGACACACTTTTGGGAGTATTTGTTAGGACAGTTCCAGAGAGGTTTACCTGGGAAGGAAAACCTACCCCCTCCAATTTGGGTAGCACTATTTCACGTGCTGGGGTCCTAGACTGTATAAAAATGGAGCATGCCTTTAATCCCAGCACTCGGGAGGCAGAGGTAGGAGGATCACTGTGAGTTCAAGGCCACCCTGACATAGTGAGTTCCAGATCAGTTTGGGCTAGAGTGAGACCCTACCTCAAAAACAGAAAACATGAGCTTTCTTCTCTCTCTCTCTCTCTCCCTCTCTTTCTCTCTCTCTCTCTCTTTCCCTAACTCTCTCTATCTCTCTGCTTCCTGACCAGCTGCATCATGAGCCTGCTATGATGGACTGTGTCCTCAAGCTAGGGACCAATATTGCCACTGCTCTTGGTTACCCACCAGAACTAGATGGTATGAGCCTATTGCTGTAGACACACATTTCAATTGCAGGACACAGAGAAAACGAGCTGGAAGCTTCCTTACTGCAGGTGATTCTTCATAGTGCTAGAAGGTGTCCTGCAGGCTGTTCGAGAGAGAAAAGTCATTGACAGGTTTACACAGCTGACCAGCCAGGCAAGATATGACGCAATAATGACATGACTGGTATTGGGTAATCAACTGTGAGGATGAACTATGGGAAAGAACTGTGGGAATATTTCTTATGGACCTGACAAATAACTTTTCTAAGATTATTGCTGTGAGATTCTAAATTCCCTACTTATAATTTCCCCTAAAGTTAATCTTACAACTATGTAATCCACACACTTAAAGCCATGTGACTAGACTTCCTCTGCTTTGGTGTATCTTTGGAGCCAGATGACCAATATTGAGAAGTAAAGTTTAGAAATGCTGACTGATCTTAAATTGTGCTCTTTGCCCAATTTCCACAGCTGCCTGGCTGGACTTTTAACTCACAGCAAGCATATACACATAAGAAGTACTGATTATAGTGCTGAAGACAATGAGGTCATTAACTAGAGGCCCAGAGATCTGTGGAAGGCAAGAGGTGGGAAGAAAGGGTTCATTCAGTGGAAGGGGATGGAAAGGGAACAAGAGAAGGTAATAGGGGGATTGTGATCAAAATACATTACTTCTCTCCTCACAAATAAATAAAATATATCAGGGTGATCCTCCTATCTCTGCCTCACAAGTGCTGTGATTAAAGGTGTACACCATCACACATGGTTAATAAAGTATTTTTTGAATACATATATCTCAAGTGTTCTCTAATTGGATTTGAGGTGTGCTCCATGGGAGAAAACTTATGCCTGCTACTGAAAACCTACTCAAAAGCCTATGGCTGAGGAGATCATAAGCCCTAGGGGAAAACTACTACTGTTGTCAGGCTAATGGATATAATATGCCCACCACACTGCCCTCTAACCACTTATGTTCACACCCATTAATGCTTCTCACTTTTGGTTAGAGAAGCTTCTCTTTTCAGATGGCGGTAACTATTGGGGTGACTCAAAACTCACCAAAGCATTGAGAAGAACCAACAGTAGAGTGTTCAACATTAAGTGAGACATCTCTATCACACCCTCCAAGGCTCAGGGAACATTGTGAAAGAAGGGGTAGAAATATTGTAAGAGCTACAGAATGGGTAGGAATATCCTGAGGCACAGTTCCCCACTACCCACAGGGATTGACTGAGGCCTTCATGACCTCACTGAGGAGGTCTCCAGAGTAACAAGAGCTGGGACGAGGGGATAAAAAGGAATAATCTGTTATAATTTGTGGGGGCTTGCTAAGGGACACGGAGGACATAAAGGGTTAACTAAGAGTTGAGACAGGCTGAAGCCCTGGTGGCTCACTGCCGAGACCCTGTAGGCACTTCATCACCCTCCTCTTTTGATCCTAAAAACCTCCAGGCTCCCTGGCAAGCCACAAGGAGCCCTGCGTTCTCACCCAGCTGTGCTGGGAGTTGACAGATTCCTCTGCAGCCATCACCATTTTATTTATTTTTTAAATTTTTTTATTGTCCATAATGAGTTACATTATTTAGTGGGCAAACAATGAGTTGTTATCCCCAATTCTCCGATGCTCCCCCTCTCCCTTCCCCAACCAGCTGGATATCCTCCTCCATGGGTCGTCTGGATCAGTCCTTGTGACAGGGGACCATGGATAGCCTAGTATTCAGCCAAGTTCTCCTGGCCCTAGTATGTTGTTACTGAGGGGTGCCATGCCTCGGGATAGTCTCCCCCACCACGGCTCTCACAATCTTTCCACCCCTCTTCTGCACAGTTCCCTGAGTCGGCCATCACCATTTTATCCATGTCTAGAATCAGGTACTTCCTGCCACTCAGGGCTGAGCAAGCCCCTCAACTTATGCAAATTAAGCATTCACAGGTTACTAGCCCCTGCCTATCCACTCGTGAGGCACCCACAGATCACCCTGTCCCAACCAATCCCCTTTCTATGCCCCTGCCTCTAATTTTCCTGGCTTCTCCTCTCTATAAATAAGACATACAATAAACCATATCTGCCCGTTCCACCCACAGCGGCTGTATCCAGAGAGTTTTTTTCTCTTGCCGGCTGGGGTCCTGCCTACCCAACTCCATGGACGAGCTGGGAGTTGCCCAACTCCCTCCCTAACTCAACCATGGATCAGCTGCCAGCGCAGCAGCAGTGCAGCGTCTGCAGCCCTCAGCCTCCACTGCAACACACAGCATCTGCGGAAAAGAAACAACAATAATTAATATAAAATAAAAATTAATAATTTTTTAATGTTTCGTAGTTTCCTACTGAGGGCTAGGGTTGAGCAGCTGCCCTTCCCCAGGAAGACAAGGCTCCAGTGAGTTTGCCCCCAGCAGCATCTGCTTCGATAAGCTGGCCTTGGCTGTGGTCCTCTGGCTTTGCTGTTGAATTCTGGGTTATTCTCTGCTGCCTCAGAGTCTTGATGACATGGATTTTGCTTGCTCTACCTTTTTCTTGTTGTACAGACAGAAGCAATGACTTGTAAATTCCTTACATAGCAGAACTAATGGTGCCTTACTATACCCTTGACTTTGAACACATTGAACAGTCAAAGAGTGTTTCTTATGTGCGTACAACATGTAGCTGAGTCTGATTTTTCGATCCAATCTGATCATCTGTTTTTAATTGGTCTGTTTAACCATTTGTGTTTCATGTGATTATGGATGTTTTTGCCTTTAGTTCCACCATTATGTTATTTGTTGGCTGTATCTTTACTAACTTTATTGCCTTCTTTTGGGGGATTTTAAAATCTTTGGTATTGCATTTAATTTTTTTTGCTTGTATGTGTGGTGTATGCATGTGTATGTGCCCACACAGTGCCCATGCTCTTGCTGCAGCTGGGTGCACTCACTTGTGATAATTGGGGGTGGAAAGCTGGGTGTACTCTCATCCATTTTTTGAACAGGGGAGACTCAAAACTTG
>PVHP010041995.1:0-15166 GCA_004024765.1 Zapus hudsonius
TGGGGTCTATCTGGAGCATGATTTCTATGGACTTAGCTTGAGGATACCTGAACACTGCTTTTGTACCTTGAGATTCTATGCCATGTTCAATTTCTAGCTTTTGCAATATAAAAGATTATTTTTTTCTTATTTAATGTTCATTGATTAGCATTATTTGGAATAGTAAAAATAAGTTGAATTTACTTAAAATATATAGACTATATACTTTATAATGGATAATTTCCCTATATATATTTTTTACCAGGTATTAATAATGAGTTACAGTGCTTTTATCATCAATTATACTTCAATCCTGAACTGGCGTCACAGGCCTGCAATCCAAACTACTCAGAAGGTTGAGGCAAGAGGATCACAAGTTCAAAACCTAGCTTGGCTACAGAGAGATTTCCAAGCTGGCTTGTGCAACTTTGTGAGACCCTATGTTAAAACAAAACAAAAAAGAAAAAACACTGAGGATCACTGTTAATTGTAAAGTACTGTGTTTTACGTGTGTGATGATCCAGGTTCATTTATCAGTTTTAAAATAATAATACTACAAATAATAAATTAATTTTAATAAAGAAATAAAAAGTATGATTTCAAAATAAAACACAATAAATTGGTACTTCTTTATTTGGGGAGGGGGGACAAGGAAGACTAGGTTTTGTGTAGCTTGGACTGGCTTTGAATTCTCTATAGAGTTGAGAGTGAGCTTGAATTACTGACCTCCTGCTTGGGTTTGTAGGTGTGCACCATTATATCCAGATTATGTGTAGTGGCATTTGAACTCAGGGATTTGTGCATGGTAGGCAAGCACCTTACTGACTGAGCAACATCCCCAGTCCAGTGCTTCTTATGAGCAAACCTTTTCCACAACTTTAAGGCTCCTAAGTTAGAGATATTTCAGTAGTGACCAAGGGAGCATGTCTCTGATGTGCATGTTATGTGTGACCAGATTCTTGACAGATAGACCTGTAACCCTTCCATTGCTCAGGGCTGAAGGCAGATATATATTTAAAACAAATATATTACACATGACAATTTCTACAATCAAACAATAGGCAAGATTTGTTCTTGAAAATCATGGTGCTAGATCACTTCATTCTTGAAGGTATTCCATCCTTAAAAGATAGAAATGGATAGAACTTGGAGAAGATTCAGAAAATGGAGTTCATGCCAGAAGCCCCTTTCCATTTTCAGTTGGGGGAAATCTTTTTTTAAAATATTTTACTTATTTATTTGAGAGAGAGAAAGAGGCAGAGAGAAAAGAGAGAGAATGGATGCACCAGGGCCTCCATCCATTGCAAACAAATTCCAGACACGTGCACCACCTTGTGCATCTGGTTTTATGTGGGTACTGGGGAATCAAACTCAGGTCCTTCTGCTTTGTGGGCAAATGCCTTAACTGCTAAGTCATCATAATCTTAAAATATAATCTTATTTGAAATTGTTTTATGTATATAAGTATTTTCCCTTCTTTGTCTCACATTTCTTTTCACTATCATCTTTAAATTTGTTTAGTTTTAATTTTGCTGTACCTTTTTTAATGTTTTTATTGGCTTGGAATTATATATTATATATATTAACACAACAATATGTTCATTATCATAGGTTCTTAGATAAAGCCATTGAATCCATGATGACATTCCCTCTTATGCATTAGTTATTCTCCCCCCTCAATGACTCTTACATTCTTTCCGCCCCCTCTTCCGCAAATTTCCCTGAGTCATGGTGGGAGAGTTTTAATTTTGCATAGTTATTAGGTTTTTAAGAGTCTGTAAATTTGTATTTTGGACAATTTTTTTGGAACCCTTGGTGCCTCTCTTTGTTGTCCTTCTCTAGGTTATCTGCCTTGCTGGGGGAGTAGCTCACAATTAGGGAAAATGACATAACGAAATTCAAAGACAAATGGATGGATTTGGAACAGATCAATTGGAGGAAATCTTTGATGGGAACTCACCACTTCTAAAGGGGGGCGTGTGCAAGGATCCTTGGAAGATTGTCAACCCTTGAGGAGAAAGCTGCTTGGATGGTTTTCAAGACCTGGAGGGGTCCGTAATGAAGAATCACGCTGCTTCCATTAGTGTGTTTTTCCTCTTCATGTTTGCAGACAAAGCTGAGAACGGGTCCAACTTCTTGTTTGGCTAAGGTAGTCTTTATTTTAATAGAAAGGCTAGTCGACCTGGCACATTTGCAAATGGGAATAACAAATGAAAGCAAGTAACATTCAGATACTTGTCAGAGCCAATAGGAAATAACTTCATGTATGTGACAGCTGCACCCCTGCCTCACACTAGTGTACCCAAAGAGTAATCTATTCTGAAAATGATGAAGAACATATGCCTATTTTTACAGCTGCTAATCACCAGGTGATTCTATGGTCATGTGGTGCAGGAAATTTCATTGGGATATGTGCATTGAAAATAGCATTATAGCCTTATAAATGTCATATATCTCAATATGACACTTTTTTACAATGTTTTAAATTATCAATTAGGTTGATTGAATAAGTACTAATTTGGGGAATTTCACCAGCACTGATTGACTTGTTCTTAGGCTAAAAAGTAGAGCCTCTGAACATTTTAATGCCAGATTTTATTTTTCCTTGAAATGATAAATATAGATGTTATTACACAGTAGAGCTAGGTACAACTGTTTCAAAAGTTAGAACACATTAGAAGTCTGAAATCTGATAGTCTTATTTTACTAAAATTTGTTAGTATAATTATAAAAAACCCCACTATTTCTCTTTGACAATGCCAAATCTATAGGAAAAAACAAGACAACAACAACAAAAAAAATGCAGATAAAAGTCATCACACCTAAAGCCACATGACTTGTGGTGATTGATATGAAGTCACAGTGCTCCTTTAAGGTATTCTGTGACCTTATACATCTAAAACCTTTAGATTATGTTCAAAATAGATGCTTAAAATTTTCAAAATGTGTTAGCCTTTATTAGAAAATGCAGATTCATAGTCAACTTCTTAAAATAATTTAATGGAAAATTTTACCTATCGTCCCCATCAAAATAAGGTAGTAGAGACTAGTATAACTTATCCTACAGGAAAAACAGGTGAAATATGACCAGCACAGACTTTAAGGTTGTTTTCAACTTCAAAATATATTTGCTTCAGTAACTGATATTAGTTCCCAATCTTCTTTCACTCAGGACCAAGATATTGTTTTAGCAGTGTGAACAGAGATGAAACCCATCACACAAGATGATTGACCATATTAATGAAATCGTGCTCTACCAACTGTTGAGTCATATGCTTAAAGACAAACTACAACATAGAGACTTATTCTTATTTCAATATTTCTGTTCCAGTCCAATTTAAACCAGGTACTCTTCACGGGGCATCTTGAATAGTACTGCTGAACACACATGCACCAATGTCGAATTCCGTATGCCAAGTTCAATTGCAGCTAGCAGCATGAGTCTCTCAGCAGAGCAGTTCTGGGGAAACTGTTCTCCACTTCCAATAAGATTCTATAGGTTACAAAAAGGGCAAATACTTGAGAATTATTTTTAAATCAGAAGGAACCACTAGGGTTCTATTTGACAAAAGTAGATGCTGGCTTTCACAAAAAAATGTTTTCTTTTTTTTATAAGCATACATTAATTATATGTGACATTGAGTTTCATTATGATCCCATCATACATGTATATAGTGTGTTTTAATCACATTCCATCCCGCTGTCCCTGCTACGCCTACAGATCTTTCTTCTTCCCAACTAGTTGCCTTTCTACATTCACATTTATTTATTCAGTGACTTATTGCATTTTGTTACGGCTTCTTATAGGATCCTGGGAAAGGGATTATTACAAGAGCAAAGCTTCTTACCATGGCTGTACCACTGAGGAAAATGTCTCGCCCAACCCCAGTAATGAGTTATTCAGGGAAATACAGGACTTCACTGGCTCTCCTGCTTCCATGAAAAGATGCAGGCAGGCACTGCCTTGTGCAGCTCTTGTGTTCCTAATCACAAGGACCATGAAGCCAAGAGTGCAGTGGGAATGTCATGTTCTGAAGGCAGCTTTCCACCTAACTTCACTCTTCTCTCTGGTCCTTTTGTTCTTTCTGGGTCCACTTCCATGATGCTCTCTGAGCCTTGGAATGGGTGACATGGATGCCCTATTTAGAACAGTCCACTTATCTTCAGCATTTAATTAAGAGCCCAAATTAACCTCTGCCCACTAAAAAATGGGCTTCTTCTCTGACCAAAGCTGATAGAAGCATGAATCTATGGGCATAACCCAAAATACTTAGAATGTTTATTTTTTAATTTGGCTAAGACATTTAGTCAGAAAATCCATGGGTTCTGATTGTATATATGTATATATTGTTTCTTAAAATTTTCTTACAATGGCTCCAGCCCTATTTTTTATAGTGGGATGATAATCATTACAGTCAAAACCAAAAACAAGCAACAAACAGAAAACAAACGGAACATAACAAATTCTATTTTGTAGCTCTAGAAGCTGTTTTATAAAGGGTTCTGTGCCTGAGGCCCAGTAGAAATGGAATATTCCTCTAGGCAGTGGCACAGACGGGCATTTCTGGATGAGGTTCTACCCCCTTGTAGTGGAACGTGATGTACATTTTGATTCTTGGCAGGCCTACACTAACACCCATCTGTTGAGATGGCATTGTTCCTAAAAATAAAAAGAAATAAAGAAAAGAAGAAAAAAAGGTGAAATTCCAGAAGGCCTAGGTGTCTGGCATATGCATACCTTTCTAAAGGTATTTTCCATATTTACAAAGCAAATCAAGAAACTTTAGCTTAGGGTACTTTCTCCTAGACCATATCTTCACGGTGACCATTATAAGAAATCTCATCATCAACACATATATTATGAAACAAGTACTCTGTCATGGGTTTGACATTGGGACATTTGTGGAAAAATGGCCATTGAGATGTAGAAGAAATGTTCTTCATTCCTTAATTCATAATAGTATAATCAATCATTCATCACACACCCATATTTTGTACTGATCACTGTTAGTTCTACCAAGAATTCCATTAGATGATTTGAGAACAGAACCTCTAATTTTGAGAAAGAAAACCCCTGTCCCATATAGTTGAGAAGACAGAACTCATTGTCTGAGATTAAAAGGCCCCAAAGTGGCTAAAGTTATAGCAAACCAATGGCAATCCTCCAGGGTTTGGGAGTACACACAGGGCGATGGGATAATTTGGTTACCGAAGAGAAGACGTCCTGTTGCTTAGCTACAGGATTC
This sequence comes from Zapus hudsonius, assembly GCA_004024765.1. Lineage (NCBI taxonomy): Eukaryota > Metazoa > Chordata > Mammalia > Rodentia > Dipodidae > Zapus > Zapus hudsonius. The sequence continues at coordinate 5,226 of PVHP010041995.1, forward strand.
ATAGTGGCAGCTCTTTTCCCTCTCACATTTCCTGGTGTTTTGTTTTTGTAAATGTAGTTTCTTGCAAATGAGAGTGTCTGCATTCAGATGTCCATATTGAAATTGCTTTGATTTGTGAAATGAGACTGCATGAGGAGAATAAAATTTCTGAGAGATATAAAATTTAGAGAGGAATGTTCTCATGTGCTTTAATGCCCAATTAGATAGCTCAGTTAATATAAAACACTGTAGAAGCTGATGGTCTTAATATGTACTTAGCAAGATGTAGCATTTTGACACTGATTTGGAATCAAAATATCTTTGAACTCTTTAAGAACAATAGTTTTTTAATGGAAGAACATGAATAAGAGAAAAATGATATCCATTTAACTGGACCAAGGCCTAAAAATGTGTAAAGTTTTACATACACATTCATCTATGTCTGTGTGCATTTCATCTTTGATTACATGTGATTTTAATTGTTGTTTTTTGAAATGCTTGACCCTATATTACACTTCTTAGAAATAGATGAAAAGGATGAAGTCTAATAACATTCTCTGATTATCATGTCACAATCTATAAAATTATCATGATAATAGCATCAAATAAACTATTTATTTTACAGTGCTAAAAGGTGATGAAATTATTTGGATTAAAACACCAAGGGTTATTTAATGTAGCTTCGTGAGAAAGATATTTGGTTGCATTTAGAAACTCATTGTTAAGAAAGTTTTGAATTTGAAAGATGATAAGTGCTGAGCTGGGTATATACCTCAGTAGTAGAATGCTTGTCTATTACCTAGCATATGTTAAGTCCTTCGTCCAATCTTCAGTTTCTAAAAAAAACCTGTAAGTTTAATAAAAAAGTTTAATAGGATTATTTAGATCCTGTATCTTTTATATTTCCCACATTTCAAAACAGACTGAAAACCAAATATCTTTGGAGATATTTGACTACTGCTAATTAGATATAACATAGAATACAGAGCTTTAAATCAACAAAGGAAGAAACTATTATTAGGCTAAGAAATCCAGTAAGGCTTCCCATCCTAGATTTAAGTTGTAAAATCAACGTGTGGTTACGTTTCTGCAAACCCATAGAATGTGAACTATGTAACTGATCTGGTTGTAAAAAAATAGAGACTTTTAAAATTTGGAAGGAAAAAAAATTATAATTAGTAATTAGACAGTCTTTGTTTGGGTAAGTGGACATTTAAAATGTGAGGATAAGAAAAATTAAAAAGGAATTGGAGACCTAGGAAAGAAATTTGAAATTGTCATCTTGACCTCATCAGTGTTGATACCTCATCCAAGATGGGTAGTCATGAGCAGGTCTTAAAACGATACCCTGGGAAACTGACAAAGCTCAAAGAAAGGTTCTGTATGGAAATAAAGTGTACACACTGGTCAGACTGGCCTTGAGAGCAGTACACACGCTTAACTCATGATTTCAGCTGTGGTTTCACCTGGACCCTGGCTCGTGTGCCAGACGTGGCTCATCTTATGATAAGGATTCAGCTATCTTTTCTCGTCATGTTGATATTGGTTGTCCCAGGATTTTCTGCCTCCTCTAGAAGAAAAACCAGTTTCTCATGAGGAGTGAGAACAGTGTAGGTTAGAGAGGAGAATCATAGTTAAGTTAGAGAGGTTTTGATGGATAGAGCCTCTCTTTGGCCAAAGATTAGTGGGAGCTTCTCCCTGGAGTCCATGACTATCATCCTCATAGGATTCTGATTTGATTCCCAAACCAGTTATGAGTTCCTTCCCACTGAGTGGATCTCTTAGCCAGTCAGAGAGCTATTGGTTACCTGCCTAGTCTGGTTGCCACTATTGCACAGGTGTGAACATCTTGTCTGGCTGATTGATTCGGTATAGCAGTGTCCTCTGCTTGTTCACAACATTGTTGGCCATTTTCTCACAGCAGCTCCTGTAGGTAGCACTTTTCTACACTATACAAGCTAGCTATCATGGGATTGGTTTCCTTCCAGAGTCCAACATGATTTCATGATGTTCTGTGTGGGCAACTTGCAGTGTCTTCAGCAGTAGGTTCTTACCATTTATCTCAGGTTAGTAATCAAGTACTTTGACAGAAGCCTGTGTTGTTTTGGGGATCTGGTAGGTCTCTTACCAACAGCTCAGAACCAGGATGATGGTGACAGACACTAAGGATTCTCAAAATGCATCAGAAAGCAGAAATTCAGAAGTTACTGAAAGCTAAATACTAAAGTAAACTTACACCACACCTGCCAAGTCTTAGGGAACACTAAAGAGGGGAAAGAAAGATTTTAAGAGCCACAGGGTTACTAGGATGCCCCCCCAAAATGAGTGCTGCTCTCAACTCATAACCCATAACCTCATGGTGAATACCAATAACCCTACTGAGGAGGGCCCTCAGTGGAATGGAGGCAGGGAGGAGGGGAATGGTACAAACACATGATTTGTCTGTACAAAGTTCCTACTTAATAAATAATATATATCTTACATGGGGCTTTGACAAAATGCTATAATTTGTAAGTAAGAAATTAGAGTAGATATTCCAGCCAGAAAAAAATAGTAAAAATAATGGAAGAAACTGTTAACTTAATGTTGTATAATAAAAGTTTTCATTTTAATTGTTGAAATGTATGTCAATTTGATTAAGGGAGAAAGTTATAGAGCCTAATAGTTATAAGAAAGCAAATTAATAGCATTATTTGGGTAGAGTTAAAAAGTCAACTTAATATGTAAAAGGTAAATGTAATTTTAACCTATCATCCATCCAGACCATACTTTTAAGAGTATTTACAAAGAAGAAAAACAAACAAACAAAAAAGAGAATTCTCTATGTTCCGTAGATCATTATTATTTTGGTTGTCTACATTTTCTAAACACACAACAATATTCCCATTAATTTTTCAATGAGAAAAAAAGTTTACCACTTTTTAAATTTAAAATAATTGAGAGTCTATGTCACATATGTCTCTCTCTGTGTGTGTGTAATAAGAATTAAGAATAAAACTATATAAAGTGGGTAGCCATAAGTTCACAGGTCATGCCTACTTTGGTGGAAAATAAAGGGCCAGTGTTTCAAAAAACCCTTAAGTAAGAAAGTAAGGCAACATTTTTGCAATAAAAGTCTGTATTTTGGAGAAAATTTTAGAGAAAAATGACAATAATTTGAGATAAATTTGGTTTTAACCGGCTATGACCTATGTGAATATGATAAATATCTCCTTTTAAAATTGAACACTAAGCATTTTTATCCTAAAAGTTTTATATAGGTATATGTATTTATGCATAAACTAACATGTGCTTACTGAAAGTTTTATATGTGAATATATGCATGCATATATATGGAAGTATTTAATAATTACTTTAAATATATTTTATTTATTCATTTTTAAGCAGGGAGAGAGAGAGAGAGAGAGAAAGAGAGAGAGAGAGAGAGAGCTAGGGCCACCACCTTGTGAGTCTGGCTTATGTGAGTACTGGGGAATTGAACCCAGGGCACTGGAGGCAAGTGCCTTAACCGCTGAGCCATCTCTCCAGCCCAAGAATTACTTTTTTAGATAAGTAAAAAGAATATTTCAGTACGTTTTCCATCTAGGTTCCATGCATAACCATCATAAGGTTTTAGTCTATATTCTTTCTGTCTACTTTTTCTCTAATGTATGTTCTTTTACAAAGTTATATGCATAGTGATATTTATTTTTTCACAACAAATTTATGACATTTCTCTTGTCATTTAATGTTGTTACTACAGTACGAACCCCTCCTAAAAATGTCAGGTGTTATTTTATTTATTTAATTTATTTTTTGGTTTTTCAAGGTGGGGGTCTCTCTTTAGTCCAGGCTGACCTGGAATTCACTATGTAGTCTCAGAGGGGCCTTGAACTCATGGCAATCCTCCTATCTCTGCCTTCTGAGTGCTGTGATTAAAGGCATGCATTATCACACCCCGCTTTTATTAAGTTTTACTAATAATCTAAATGCCCTGTGTCTTGTGCTTTTTTTAAATTTACTTTTTGCTTTTAAAAACTGTTACATTTGATTATGTTGTTTAAAAGCAGTGACATCAGTTCCTGTATTTTTCTGTAGATATTTTTCTTCCTAAAATATTTGTTTGTTTATTTGTTTGCTTGCAGGCAGAGAAATGGAAGGCAGGGAAAGTATGAACATGCCAGGGCTTCTTGCCACTGCAAACAAATTTGGGATGAATGCACCATTTTGTGCATCTGGCTTTATGTGGGTGCTGGGGAATCGAACTGAGGCCATCGGGCTTTGTAAGCATGCACTTTTAACCACTGAGCCATCTTCCCAGCCATGTAGATAAGTTTTCTGTTTGCTACCCGGAATTATAAAAGTTTAGAAGCCAAAAGTGTCCTGGTGTAAAGCTAGCACATATTTTTATGTTTTATAAACATTCTTACTTAAAGCATGCATTTTTCAATTTAACTTGTTTAGTAAATTTGCATAACTAATGAAAGATATGCAGCTCACAACACAACTCCCTTTGCTCTGGGTACTCTACAAATATCTTTGGGGCTGTTTATATTGAATAATATTTATAAATAATGAATGCCTTTTTCTCTCCTTCTTCCTCTCTGTAGCATACCCTTATCCTGCAGGTGCTGTTTAAATCGCCTGTATACTCAGTAAATGGCTTCTGAATTACAACTTATTAGAAAAAAAAAACCTGGTGGGGAGATGACAGATGTTTCTCTCAGTTGCTTCCTCCAAATAAGAATATTAGGTGCAAGGATTTTTTCTAGTGTGCCCCTATGGAGCTCCAAGATTGCTCTTTTATCTTTGCACTATTGATAGCACCAAAGATATTCATGAAACCAAATTGACAATTTCACTCTACCACATAGACACTTAAACTAGTTCATCCATAGTGAAAAATTCTGCCTTTTAAATTTCAAAATACATATACAAATATATGAAAATCACATTCTTTATGAAGACTAATTCTAAGGGAATTTGGTATAAAATAGACACTTTTACTTTATAACTGCAGAAGCCTTAGGAATCATTCATTAACTGAAATATTTTTTAAATATTTTATTTATTTTTGAGGAGAGAGTATGAGAGAGAGAGAGCGAGGGACAGACAGACAGAGAGAATGGGTGCAGCAAGGTCTCCAGCAACTGCAAATGTATGTGCTGGTTTGTGCATCTGGCTTTATGTGGGTACTGGGGAATCAAATCTGGATTAAATTAGGCTTTGCAGGCAAGAACCTTCACCACTGAGCAGTCTCTCTAGCCCTGTAATATTTTTGTTTGTTTGTTTGTTTGCGAGGTAGGGTCTCATTCTAGTCCAGGCTGACCTGGAATTCACTATGTAGTCTCAGGGTGGCCTTGAACTCATGGTGATCTTCCCACCTCTGCCTCCCAAGTGCTGGGATTAAAGGCATGTGCCACCAGGCTCGGGGCCCTGTAATATTTTTAAAAAGAATGAATGAAGGTTAGATTTATGGTACCATACATATAAATGTGAATCCCTTTACATGATATTTGTAATAAATATCTGGGACTATGAACTTAATATAGGTATTTAAATTTGTAGGCTATCTTTAGCAAGAACCAATCATAATAACCTATGTAGAAAAAAGCGTGAGATTTAAGGATGAATGATTTGCTTTGAATTGCAAGGATAATTCAGACATTTTTCTTTTTCTAATTCCCTATTTAGACTTTAAGTTAGTGTCATGGTTCATATCTGAAATGTCCCCAGCAGGGGTCCATATTTGACCACTTAGCCCTGAGTTGGTGTCCCTGTCTGGGAGGTTGTGGGGCCTGGCAGCCAACAGTAGGTCACTGGGGGTAATTTGATGAGAGTCACAACCAGGCCCTACTTTTTGCCTCTTTCTCTCTGCATCATTTTCCATCAAGATGTTACCACGTCACACCACAAGTTCCTGCTGCCTTGAACTGCACGGCTAAGACTGCCTTGCTTCCTTACTATAAGGGATTGAATCTTATGCAACAATTTACAGAAATAAATCTCTTGTTCTTAAGTTGCTTCTGTTGAGTATTTTATCACAGTGACAAAAAATAACTAATACACACAATATAAAAGGTATTAGTGAATAAATATTATCAGTTGCATTATTCTTTCATTAGACTTTTTTGTCTCTCTCCCTTCCCTTCTTTCATTTTTTCCATTTCCTTTTCTTCTGTTCCTTCCTTTTCTTTTTTTTTAAATATAACTTTATTGTCCATAATGAGTTACATTATTTAGTGGGCAAACCATGAGTTATTATCCCGAATTCCCCAATTACCCCCCTCCTCATCCCTGATCAGTTGGATATCCTCCTCCGTGGGCTGTCTGTATTAGTCCTTGTGGCAAGGGATCCTGGATATCCTAGTACTCAGCTTTCAGTAGACTTCATTCATTGTCTCTGTTCTAAAAGCTACAATGCCTCATTTCAAAGTTGAGAAATATGAGCCTGAATTCTGACTGTGACATGAAATAAAAGTTTATGTGCAAGTGAGAAGCAATTAAATATTACCAAAAATAAACTTAAGTTCCTAGAGTCCTAGTTCAGGACACACATGCACACAAAGACTTGTTTTGCACATGTTTCAACTCAAGGCTACATATACTTTTTGGATTTTTTTTCTTATTTTATTATTTCCATGGTGGGAGGGCTCTGTGGTATTATAAAAAATGAAAACAAACAAACACACACACACACAAACCCATGAACATCTTAATGATTATGCAGAGCCTGCCAATGAGGTTGTAAACCCATTGTAGCCAAGAATCACCAATGCATATGGACCCCATGAAGAAAGCTCCCAAATCATAAAGAAATTGTCTTTCCTGTCAAAGTCTTCACCTTGTAGCCAAATCAGGTTCATAGAGTTCAGTCATTTTTGTAAGAGTGGTGCTACCATGTCCTCCACAAATGCTGATTATTCCTGGAAGGGCTGTCTGTGTAGCTAAGTGCATTTCAAATAGCTGCACTTTCAGCAGTGCATGCAATTATTGGAGGAGGTAGAAAAAAATTCCCATTTCATGTCTCAACCACCTTGGACAAATAATTTTTCATCTTTTAAAAAATATTTATTGTTAGTAATTATACACCTAGTATGAACAAGTCTTGTGTTGGTACCCCCATTTCTCTCCTCCCTTCCCCAACCCACTAAGGGCCCTCCCAATGGGATTGCTGGAATGGTCCATGTAGTGGGCATTACAAAATGTATGAGCTGTATCCCATTTGTGTGTGTGTGTGTGTGTGTGTGTTGTTGTTGTTGTTGTTGTTATTGTTGTCGAATGGGACAATGTCTCTAGATATTCACTGCCACCATGGTTCTTAAAATCTTTCCACTAACTCTTCTGCAAATTTCTCTGAGTCATGGTGGGTGAGTTTTAACTCTGCTTTATTGATAAGCTATTAAATCTCTGGATTTCCACTTTGGACTAAATATTTTAACTTTTCTATTTTTTTTCAGTCCACAAAGTCATCAGCAGAAATTACAATGCTATACATGCTATATATGAATATATATGCTATATTCCTACTTAGAAAACTTTCAGCTATTTCCATGACAGGTTAGGAGAGCCTCAAGTAGCATTTGAAACACAGCTCCCCTGAGCATCTATTTGTTTTAAGGACCAGGGTGCTTAGAGTGGAGTAAGAGTCCACTGTTATGATAGCCTGTTGCCTCAAGAGCATGTTTCTGCCTCCCTCTCTGCTATTTCAAGTAGATGATTCCATTCTTCAGTTTCCTCTGAAAAATACTCAAGTAGGGCTGGGCTGGCACAGAAGAGAAAGGCTGCTTTGTAGTCAACTCAGAACTTGTCTGTCTATAGAATGTGGAACAAGGCTGTGATAAAATCTGCTGTTGCCAACCCTGTGGTTAGGTACCACTTGCTTTTCTAGAGCATCAGTGTTCTTTCAGGAATACGTCTTTAGATTGTAATAATGAAGATTTGGAAAGCTATCACTCTTGTGGATGAATGTATATTGACATCCACTTTCTCCCGCCATTCTTCTCACTGCTGCTCAAAATCTAATAATCATACCATTAAGCTGAGTCATGGCATGTGATCTAACCTTGACATGCTGGATGATGATGGTGTCAGAAGGGTGACCAGGCAAGGAGGCAATACCAGTTTGATTCGAATCCAGAATGTAGCACTTATTAGCTGTGGGGAGATCAGCAAGCGAGTTTCCCTCTCCAACCTTTAATTTCCTCTTGAAAACTTCAGAACTGTAAAAGTGCCCAACACACAGAATAAAGTAAAATGGAAGTATGAGGTGTTTGATGCTGTACCTGACATAGAATAAACACTTAATAAATTTTATTTTACTAAGATAAGTTCTGGAGAAATTCAACTTCCATTCCCACAAGAACTCATATATAACTCCATAAGTAGTTTCCTCTATTTAAAATTCCGTGTTTTCCTGATACACATGCATACGTATACATGGATATATGCATGCATGGAATATATCTGTAGATCTGTGTATCTTTAGTTGTAACTCCTACTCTCCAATTCTATTTTTTATTTATAAATGAGTGTACATAATATATCTGTATTTAAATATTTGCACACACTTTTCGCTTTCGCTACTAGAAGACAATCCATGACTTCACACAAGTTGGATGGATGAGATTCTCAAAGAAACCACAGGACAACATTGAAGTAAGAGAAAAAAAAGATATGGAGAAACCAACATCTTATAAGCACACCACTAGAGTGAAGTGATGAAATTTGTATATGAAGCCTATTATTCTGTCTTCTCTCCAGAAAGTTACTTTTTCTGGAACTATTTAATATCACTGAGGAAACCGTCTTCCTTAGCCTGCTTGTTAACATTCCCTCGTTTCAAAGAGCCACAATGGTTTAATAAAACAAAGAGTGACCTGCCATGGAGCGCTGGGCTGTTTGTGTTCACCTGTGACATTTACAAGTGAAGACATACAGAGCCTTCTTTTGTTTCCTGGATAATCACTCAGGTGTTAAAGAAGAAGTTGATTCAGTTTTAAATGGCATGATTTTCTCAGGCCTTGGGAGAATAATTGATGGATTTTCTTCATCTTTTTCCGTAGCTCAAATATACAAACTGCAAAACTCATGTCTAACTGATTAATATTGCAAGACAGAAAATATTGAATTGGAAACTTAAGTTTTAGTTTAGGTTTATTCCTGGTGTTCAACATTGTCTAAACTTCCACAGGCAAATCGGAAATGAAACACAACTGAAACTAAACCAATCCTTTTCTGCCTGCAAAGGGGCCTTAATATTTGATGCTACGTTTTCAGGCGGAATCTAATGAAAACGTGATTTTATACAGATTCCTCGTGTCAATTCTTTGCCGTATTTCTTCTAAGCCAATCTGTGCGTTCAACTTGAAGCTTCATTAAGGATCAAGCCAAGTAGTCTTTAAAAAGTACAGGGTTTCGGTGACAGACAGATGGTGGCTTTCATGATGTCAGGAAGTGTCAGATATTATCGTTGGCTGCGGAGTGGTGGCTACTATCCAAACAGATTGGGAAACAGATAGAAAGAGCAAGAACACCATTTGTTTTATTTAGATACATTGTGAACAGAAGGAAGCAAGGCAGAGCATACTTTTACACATCTTTTTTCTACTCCTTGTGAAAACAGTTTAGGATTTGTTATGTTATATTAGCCCTTTCATTATGCAAAACCATGCGAAAGCCAGAGAGGCTGATGAAAGAATTTGTCTCATTGTGATTTTTCTATGAAGTTTGTTTATTTTTACTCTTACGGAATGTGATTTTTTTAAGTCCCTGGTCACTGGAAGTAGTGAATGTTTGAGACAGGCCAGAGAAGAGGCCCCTGTGAAGGACTCTGCTCTTGAGAGAAGGATGATCAGCCTGTGGGGTTCTCAGAGGTGACAGGAGAGGATTCAGTTCCCACCCTGAAGGTGCATCTTGGTGAAGAGCCCTAGATTCTTCCTGGGAGGATTTAGCTTGGGTTGGCAGCCAGAGGGCACTATCAG
>PVHP010041996.1:0-15169 GCA_004024765.1 Zapus hudsonius
CTCTCTTTATCCTCAACACTAGGCATTGTAACTAAGATATGTCTTGGGGTGTTCATCTTTTGTTCCAAGTTGTTTGGGGTCCTCCATATCGCTTTTAGATGTACAGGCCTATCTCTTGCCAAGTATGGTAAGTTTTCTTACATAATTATGTTGAAAATATTTTCTATGCACCTAGCTTGGTTTTCTTCTCCTTCTGGGAATCCCCATGATCCTGAGATTAGGTCTTTTTATGGTATCCCACATTTCCCTTGTGTCTTGTTCACTTGCTCTTTTGAATTTTGTCAAGGTTCTTATTTCTATCGAATTCTCATCTCTTCTGTCTTCCATGTCTGAGGTTCTGTTTTCCCAGTGATTAATCCTGTTAGTAAGAGACTCTAGGAATGTTCTTATTTCAATGTGGTTTTTGTGTTCTGCAAATTCTGTTTGGGTTGCTTCTATCATCCTGTTGAGATGTGATTTCATTTCCAGGTTTGATTTCATTATTTCTTCCTGACAGTCATTCTAATATTCTGTTCTGATATGTCTCTTCTGATGTCCATTTGGTTCTCCTCTAATACATTATGCCTGGTGGCAAAGCTAATGAGCTGGCTTTGTACCCTTTCAATATGTTGGTCCATCTTTTCTTGCATGACCAACATTAAGTTCTCCTTGGGATCTGTGCCACTATGATCAGGGTTTAGTATTGTGTCTTTCTGGGCCTACCTCTGCTCTCTCCCTTTAGTTGTGTTGTTGATGTGATTTTGTGTGGTTTCCTCAGCTGGTGTAATATTCTTGTGTTGAGGTCTACCCAATTTGGTTCCACTTGAGGTGGTAGGTGGGACTCTTTTGAGATATCTGAGCATTGGAAAGGAGCAGTGGTGGGAAAGCAGCCGGTCCCGGACAAAAAGGCAGCCAGGTCCTGGAGCAGGAAAGAAGCTGGTTTCTGGGTTGGAAAAGCAGCCGGGTCCGAGGCGGGATGCTGCTGGATTCCCAGTCGTGAAAGCTGCCGGACCCTGGACAGCAAAGCAGCCCATCCTGGGCAAAAAAGGCAGCTGGGTCCCGGGGGTGGGGCAGGATAGGTGGCAGGCTCGGGCTCCAGATTGGCGGGAAGGCTGCAGGCTCGGGTCCCAGGGTGGTGGGAAAACATCTTTCCTTTTTTTTTAAAAAAAAAATATTTTATTTTCTAGCAGAGAGAGAGAGAGAGAGAGAGAGAGAGAGAGAGAGAGAGAGAGAGAGAGAGAGAGAGAGAGAGAGAGAGAGAGAGAAAGCACAGGGCCACCACCTTGTGGGAATGGCTTATGTGGGTCCTGGGGAATTGAACCCAGGGCCTTAGGCACTGGAGGCAAGTGCCTTAACCGCTGAGCCATCTCTCCAGCCCACATCTTTCCTTTTGATTAACCCTTTTCTCATCACCTTCTTTCCTCCATCCCTTCCCCTGACTCCACTCAGACCATTTCAGCTCCAGTATTCTTGTCCTCACATATCCACTATACCCTCTCCTTAAGCCCTCTCCTCTCTTCTCTCCTTTAGAGCCTATTTCCAGCTTATGTCCTCTACTACTGACTTTTCCTCCAACTCACATCCAAATCTAAATATTTTAAGCTAGAATCCACATATGAGAGAGAACATGTGACAATTCGCCTTTCTGAGCCTGGATTACATCACTTAGTAAATTTTTTTCCAAATGCATCCCCATTTCCCTGTAAATTAATATATCATTATTAATAGATATAAAATGAAGCTAAAATAAATGAGAAGTCTCACCCTATTCCTATATGTGAAAGTTCAGTAATATAAGCTAAGTTGTTCAGTTTAATGTCTAAATTTATAATTCAAACTGAAAGATTAAGGAATTTCATGTAGTAAGAAAATTTGATGCTAAAGTCATACAGAATATCAGAGATCAGAATAGCCAAGATAATTTTGAGGAAGAACTAAGTAAATTGGCATGCTCTATCAGACACCACGTGATTTAAAGCTATCCACACCAATTTAGTAGAATATTGAGCTCAGAAGCACCAGTGTCTACTTATAGACACTAAATGCAGAGACACAGCAATCCAGTACAGTGAATAGAGTTAGCTCAATTGTTTATGAAGGGAAGGTAAAATTAGATCATATTCTCACTAAATACAAAAATAGATTTGGTAGTAAGTAAAGTAAAAAAATGAGGAAAAGAAAAATTTAAACTTTATACTGTAGGTATAAGGAAACATGAAGAAGGATGTTCAAACCTTTTTTCTCCTCCTACAGAATGTCTTTAGCAAAGTTAAACTGCACTCTAACATATGACATGAGATAATATTTGCTGTGCCCATTAACTGACAAAGGATAGGCCTTTTGAACACATAACAAACTTTAATAAAGTAATATCAATTCAACAAGAAAACATGATAGGGAACGTGAAAAGCCAGTTAACATGAAAGACAAACTTAACTGTAATCAAGGATATGCAAGGTAAAATGTACCCATCAGGTTGTCCATAATGTGAATATCTGATAATACCAGGTCTTTGATAGGAATGTGGGAGATGGAAAAAACCCCGTTCACTACTAGTGAGAATGTAAATTGGTAAAAGCATTGAGGAGGGCATTGTTGGCAATATGTAGCAATGTTGAAGGCGATGCTAGGACCTAACTATTCTACTTCAAGGTGCATTCTCTTTAAAGAGGTTCAAAATTAAAAGTTTAAGGAAGTTCTTTTCATCATAGTTTGTAATAGAGGCATGTTGGAAACAAGTCAATATTGTTGGCATATTCAAGCAGCTGGAGAATATTTTATAGCAGTTAAATAGTAAACCATTTTGTATCATGGATAAATCTCCAAAAATAGTATTGAAGATCAAAACAACACTGAGAATGGCATGTAAGTTCATGAACACAAAAGTTCATAAATGTACAGTATAAAACATGCAAAATTATGGTTGTATATTGACGCATGTGTAGTAGCCATTTTGTAGGTATAACAGGCAGATAGTAGAATCTTTATCAAGTGTATAGCACATTTGAATATGTGTGCTAATAATGAATGTGGACATCTGTATGGCATACATCTCTTTGGAAGCAAAGGTAAAGAGGTAATGGTATGGTATTGAAGAGGTAGGTACATGGGGGAGCTTCAGTTTTGGAAGTCATATTTTCTGTGAAAAATTTTGGAATATGCAAGGCCCTGGATTCTATACCCCACAGAGCACAAGAAAAAATTGAAGAAATTATAGCATGAGTTAAATTTATGAAAGCAGGATGAAGAAATGAGTTCATGGTCATATTCTTTGTATATTATACATTTTTGTTGAAAATGCTTTGATTTTTATGAATTCCAAAGTGTTAAGAGAGGCATAAAATTTTAATCTCATGACATTATAAAGGAATATTTACAAAATAATTAAATCTTTTGCTGCTGTCTTATCTGAGCACAGCACCCATGAGGCTTTTAGTAGAACATAAAAAATTGAAAAGCATCTCTCCTCACACACCTGTCAAAAGCTTCAAATTTTATTTTGTTCTTTTAGCATTGGTAAGCTCATCATCACACCAGCTATTCAGTTCCTATCTTGCTTGCTTTTGTTTGGTGGTGCTCAAAATCACCTATATGCCATGTTATATGAAGTCTGGTGATATTAATTTTTTTCTTATATTTATTTTTTAACTTTTTGATATCAACAGGAATCTACAAGCAGAATATGATCGTCTGAAGCAGCAACACGAACATAAAGGCCTGTCCCCACTGCCATCTCCTCCAGAAATGATGCCCACCTCTCCCCAGAGTCCCTGCGATGCTGAGCTCATTGCTGAGGCCAAGCTACTGCGTCAACACAAAGGCCGCCTAGAAGCCAGGATGCAAATCCTAGAAGACCACAACAAACAGCTGGAGTCCCAGCTCCACAGACTCAGGCAGCTGCTGGAGCAGGTGAGGCCCACATCTTACCAATATGGGATAGCTACACTCATTTCCCATTTTTAAAAAAAATTCCTGAGGAGGTCCCCCAGTGGGTTGGGAACAGGGAGGAGGGCAATGGGGTACTATCACAAGACTTGCTCATACAATGTATCTAATTACTGTCAATAAATATGGAGGGGGGAGAATGAAAGAAAACACACAAATGAATGGTTTACTCACAGTGAGATGGAGATGCCATGTTGGACTTTTGGTGAGGCGGACAAACAATCTTCAAATACAGAATTTTACAAAGAAGGCACCATTTTTCCCTAGAAGAAACTCTGCTGACTTCTGCCTAACTAGGAACAAGTAGAGGCCAGGCTAAATGACTTTTGTTATTTAGTTGTGAAGACAGACATACTTCCCGTCTTTGTGCAGGACACTGCAACCAGGAGAGAGGACTTCCCTGCAGTCATTTACATTCATATAGAAATGCTTCTTTTGAACAATTTAGGCTAACACCCACATTATCAAAAGAGAAAAATGAATCTAAAACAATTAAATAATGGCTAAAGAAAAAATTACATCCATAGATAAAAACCAGAATACAGAGTTTCAAACTGTGTTGCAGTCTTGATTGGCATTGTTAATTGGTTCTCTATGCCAAGTTCAACATTAAGACCTTTTGTGACTAATATGACAGTTGACTTCCATCTGCTTTGACACAAGATATTCTTATTCCTCACTATTCTTTTTTTATTTAGCAGACACATAAAAATATGTGAAAATTGAACACCTTATGAAGTACCAAGTAATATTTCTATGTGTGTTTATATCATGTAATGTTTAAATCCTCCACAACAAGAATACCATGACAATAAAGAATAATAGCATAAATGTATAACTCTGAAAAAAATCTAAAACACTATAGAACCCAGAGCCCTTAAAAGTACTACAAGCATCAATTCTGAAGTACTGGACAAGTGCCCAGCAAAGTGCTAGGTATCAAAGGCTATCAAAAAGAGAGAGAGGAAAAAACCCTAGTATGCCTCTAAGTATGTGTTCATAATCATTTCCATGTAAATGTTTTTTTGACCAGTTTGAAATGCATTTTTTAAAACACTGGAAAGATTTACATTAGTTCTCTATAGGTGAAAATTTTACTATTTGAAGTATAATTCTCGTCTTTGAAATTATTTATATTTTTCTCATGTATCATAATAGGCTGTACCCAGATGCAGTCCTGTCTTTCTGGGAATTTAATTTTTTAAATATTTTATTTATTTATTTGAGAGAGAGAGAGAGAGAGAGAGAGAGAGAGAGAGAGAGTATACCAGAGCCTCCAACCACTGCAAATGAACTCCAGACACATGCATGCATGTGGCATTATGTGGGTACTAGGGAATTGAACTTGGGTCCTTCTGCTTTGTAGGCAAACACCTTAACTGCTAAGCCATCTCTCCAATCTCTCCAGCCCGAGAATTTTAAATTTTAAAATACTTTGAGATCTCAGTTGACTTTTATTTTCACATGGCCTTCTAAATTGTTTCCTCTTTTAATCAGAAGATTTATATTTTGCCCCACTATAGCAATGTTATTTTCATTCTTATAATTGGGTGCAATTCAAATACAAAGATATATTCATGAGTCATATCAATAGGAAAATGCCCCAAATTCAGTAATTTCTGGGAAGTTTGTAAGTAGGATTATAATTTCTGAGTTGAGTGTACATAGTATTTCTATTTTGCAATGTTTTTAAAGGTTTATAATGAAGAAAATTTTCATTTTCAAAACATAAAAGAGCCCTGAAAGTATAGTCTTAATAATTCCATTTTCTTTCACGTGCTTTAGCCCCAGGCTGAGGCCAAGGTTAATGGTACCACGGTGTCCTCTCCTTCTACCTCTCTGCAGAGGTCAGACAGCAGTCAGCTGCGAGTGGTTGGCAGTCAAACTTCAGAATCTATAGGTAAGTGTCATAGCTACTCCCATATTTGGTTCTCTTGAGCTCTGGGCAAAGAACAGCAGTTCAAATCACTAGCTGCTTTGTCTAATACCAGTTCTGGACAGGGCATTATAATAAATGTCTTAGAGGGAATGCACTCATCCTTGCCCTTTACAAGAAAAATTTTCAGTAATTAAGGACAAATCAGAGTGGTAGTACAGAGCCATTCATTTTGGAGACCAGAGGACACTTGATGGCCAATTGGTACTTATGTGGATTTCAGAAAATGAGTACTAATACCCTGTGTTGTAGTCAACATCTTGATCCTGGTAGAAAGAATATAACCAGAAGCAGCTTGTAGAGGAAAGGGCTTATTTTCACCCACAGACTCGAGTAGCATCTCCATGATGGCAAGGGAAAAGGATGGCATAAACAGAGGGTGGACATAACCTCCTGGCCAACATCAAGTGGACAACAGCAGCAGAAGAGTGTGCCACACACTGACAAACTGAAGCTGGCTATAACACCCATAAGCCTGCCCCCTAACAACACACCACTTTCAGGAGGCTCCAATTCCCAAATTACCGCCATCTGGGAACCTAGCATTCGGAACACACAAGTTTATGGGGGACACCTCAGTGAAACCACCACACCCTCAACTAGAAATAGTGTAAGTAGAGGTTTGAGCCCACATTGGGGAATAGCATATATTGTAGTTAAGTAGAAAGACAGTGTCTACCCTTGAGGTAGAGAGAAATAAGGCTGCAGAGGAAAGCTGGGTGTTTGATTTATTTTAGAGTCAGGGGGTACTGAAAATCATATCACAGGTGAGAAATACATAAAAAGAAATTTATATTTTTAGTATTTTTATTTGTAAGGAGAGAGAGAGGGGGGGGAAAAAGAAGGAAGACAATTAGGCACACCAGGGCCTCTTGACACTGCGAACATGCTCTGGATGTCTGTACCACTTTGTGCATCTGACTTTACATGGGTACTAGGAAATTGAACCTAGACCCTCAGACTTTTCAAGAAAGCACCTTAACTACTAAGTCACCTCTCCAACCCTAAGAAATTTCTTAAAAGTTGTATTCTAGAGCCTCTATCCCAAGAAACACTTCTATAGATGTTGACTAATTAGGAGACATTTGTGCAATTCACAATGTGTGAATTTTTAAGACCTGCACTTGAGAGATGTGGAAGGAGATGACTATCAGTCTATTCCATTCAGAGGTGTCAACTTTTTGACATTGCAACATGACATTGTCATCTATAAAGTCCATGCTCAAGAACCTCACAATTAAGTTGCAAAAATACCTCTCCCTCTCCCATTCTCATAATGTTTTAAGTAAGTTAACAGTTCCATGTTAGGCTGCATTCATAACCATCTTGGGCTGCATACAGCCTATGAGCCACAAGTTGGAAATTCCTCATAAAAAGTTGCTAAAGCCTGAAGACTGACTGCAAAGTATGAGGGGGGAAGATTTGATTCTTAGAAGGTATTGAAATATTTTTTTTCTTCCCCATGCTATTGCTGTAACCCAGGGCCTTGGGCATGCTAAGCAAGCACTTTACTACAGAGCTACAACCCCAGTTCCAACAGTGATGCTTTTTATTGTGATTGTAATATGTTTGAGGAAATGTCAAGTCCCCTGAAAGTAATTAAAATACATGTCTATACCTCATGTGAGAGGGCAAGGGAAGACTTCCATTTGAGTGATGGAGTAATAAAGCACTGAGAAACAGGAAGAGGTTCAATGAAGATAAATATTCAAAAGGTCAAAGACTAATCTCAGTAGAAAGGAAAGTCAATCACAACCCATTAGATCACTGTTAAATGCATTGACCTCTTTAGAGAAAGCATTTGCAGAGAAGGGAAGTTAGAAAACATTTGTTTGTCTTTTTTTGAGTTAAAAAAGTAAGAATTAAGAAAAGTGAAGACACATTTGGAATGTTACCAAGTAGTAATGAGGGCTCAGACAAGAGTTAGATGAATCTATAGAAGAAATGTTCAGCAGTCAGGGTGGTCTGATCAGCAGGGTTCGCTGCCAAGGACTGAGATCTAAGAAAGGCAAACATGATAAAGTATGGTAACAAGGAATAAGGCATCTTCTTTCTAGTAGTCATGAATACCTGTAATAGGATTTACTACCCAGCTGCACACTGTTTTTTCCTTTAATAAATTAGATAACATATTTTATGAATTCCACCAATACTTGGCCTATTCTCTCAAGTTCTCTCTTAAGACTGAGTAAGCGTGAGTCAAACCCATGTCACCATTTCCTTCTCCTGGATCCTAAAGTAGTTGTATTTGACACTTTCAGTATGATCTCACAGAGCTTGGTATGGTGGCTTTATACCTTTCTTCTCAGCTGTTCCAGAGGCTGAGATGGGGGGATCATTTGAGCCCAGGATCATGTGAGACCAGCTTGGGCAGCATATTAACACCATATTTCAAACACACACACACACACACACACACACACACACACACACACACACACACACACACATGACCAAAGTCAATATTATAGGCAAGAAAAGGCCTGTGGCTCCTTGATTTCTCAAGTGTTTAGGAATTCATTTCATACTTGATATGGCTCATAGAGTAATGTGATGGGAGCCTCACCCACATTGTTAAGACAGAGAAGAAAGTTCAGAGGTGTGAATGAAGGTTACAGTGAAACATTAATAACTTGTGATCAGGCTGGGTGTAATGGATCACACCTGTATTCTCAACACTTGGGAGGCAGGAAGATAGCTTCAAGTTTGAGTCCAGCCTAGTGTACATAACAATTCTAGGCCAGCCAGGGCTACATAGTAGGATCCTGTCTCAAAACAAAATAAACCAAAACTAAATAAAACACATGGGAGGGGGGTGAGGGAGATACTATAGTCAGAAAACTTTAAAAATGGCACATCATGGATGTAAATGCTTTACCCTGTTTCTGCACTTGAGATGTAGCTTCCCAGTGAGAAGGGACGTGGCAATAATTTGAGGAAGTTAAAGTGTGGTTCATGGTTGGGTACAGCTAGGGATGTGGGGCTCATTAGCAGGGTGGGTTGTGTGGTTGATGGTGCTGACACACCAAGATGGCACAGATGTTAAGGAAATGGTTGAGGGCTGAGGTTGTGAGCGTGTTTGAGGAAATGCAGAGTAGTTGATATAAATCCTATGTTTCTGTTCAAGAACTTGGAGCAGTGGGAAGGGCGTATTCCACTCCAGAGAATTTAAACATTCTAGGAAAGCCAGGCTTTGATTATTTGGAGAGGAAGAGGACATGTGTTAGGCTGTTTTCATAGCCTTACTACACCCCTGCAATTAGGACAGTCTCTGTGTCCAATTCTTTCTCTCCAGAGGAGATCTGAATAAAGCTGACTGACAGATGGGACTGTAAATGATAACATAGAGCATAAAACTATTACATGCCTTTG
Organism: Zapus hudsonius; assembly: GCA_004024765.1. Classification (NCBI taxonomy): domain Eukaryota; kingdom Metazoa; phylum Chordata; class Mammalia; order Rodentia; family Dipodidae; genus Zapus; species Zapus hudsonius. Next base: position 9,233 of record PVHP010041996.1, read on the forward strand.
TCAAGTCTATTACTTATGAAAACAATTGGACTTTAGTATCTATATTATTTCCTACTTCAGGATATTTTCCTTTTTTTGGAAATAAAGCATGTGAAATTAAGTCACATATTTTAGTGGTGAGATTCAGAGACCCGGATGCTTAGAGGCATAAATTATTTAGCTTGCCAACAGTGGTGAAGAGGCAGCATACCTGTTAAAGCACTCAAAGTACACAGCAGGCAGGGTCCTGATGGTTTGTGGAACCAAGAAGATTGTGACCAAACCAAATACAGGGATAAAAATGTTATATTCTAGAGGTGGAGTTACGCCAAATGATAACTGGCCAATATTAAATGGATATATCATTTTGTTAAGCTTGTTCTCTGAAAGAAAGTGGTAAATTCAAAGTTTTTTCAATTAAACTGCATAAGCCAAGTTAATTGAAAATGATGCTCTCAGGTGTTAAAAGGGCCACAGTATGTGTTCTTGTGCTTTAAAGGTTTGAAGCACAATAAGGCTGGGATTTGCTGAGCAACATTCCAGACAAATTGGAATTCTTTGTTATGTATATATCACATTTTTCTTTTCATATTTATTGCAAATAATTAGATACATTGTATGAGCAAGTATTATGGTGGTAACCCCATTTCCCTGTCCCCATCATGCTGGGGGCCTTCCTAAGTAGGCTTGCTGGACTAGTCTATGTGATAGGGTGTTATGGATTACCCAAGAGGTAGCCAGTTTTTTTTTCTCTCTTCCCCACCCCACCATGGCTCTTAAACACTTTCCACCACTCTTCAGCTCAGATCCCTGAATCATGGTGGGTGAGTTTTAGGTCTGCTTATCTGTTGAGATCTTAAGAGTCTCTGGATTTCTGCTTTAGACTGTGTTGGGTATCTTCAGTATATGTCTCCATTATCCTTTCACAGGTTATCTGACTTGCTGTGGAAGTAGGTCTTTTGCTCCTCTTGACACTTCCTCAAAGGTTTTGTCTGGACTCTATATGATAAGTTAGGGGTGGTTCATCTCCTGCCTGAGTGACAGGCAACATCTGTGGTCCTCTTGGTGTGACTGAGTTGTCCATGGTTCTCACTGGTTTCTAAAACATACAAAAGGGTCTCCAATGGAGAGTGAGATCAGTATAAGTTAAATGAGACAAATTTTGTTAATTTGTCGAGATTCTTTTTTAAACTATTTTATTTATTCATTTTTCAAGCAGAGAGAGAGAGAGAGAGAGAGAGAGAGAGAGAGAGAGAGAGAGAGCACCAGGGCTCTTGTGGGTCTGGCTTATGTGGGTACTGGGGAATTGAACCCGGGGCCTTAGGCACTGGAGGCAAGTGTCTTAACTGCTGAGCCATCTCTCCAGCCCATTTGTTGAGATTCTAATGGGTATAGCCTCTTTGTAGATCTCTTATTAGTGGAGATTAATCTGATTAGTGATTAATCTGATTAGTGATTACTTGGAGCCCAGGTTCTTGGTTTTCATATGGTATTGCCATGTATCGCAGCTCCAGTTAAGGGTTACCTGATTCTGAGTGGATCTCTTAGCCAATTAACAAGCCATTGATTACCCATCCAGGTTTAGTGCCACTATTGAACAGATGAGCACTTCTTGGCTTGATGGTCTCTGCCAGTCTTCATCATTCTCGTGGCATCATTCAGTATTATATATCAACGACCACTACTTTCTTGTAGTATCTTTGTTCAATTTCCCCTGTCATCTCGTGTAATGCCTTCCAGCACTACACATGCTACCATCTGAGTGCTGGATCCCATTCTTGATTAAGCTGGGTCTCTTCGTGTTTTTTGATGACAATCTGTGGTGTCTTCAGCAATTGAATCTTACCTTTTGCCTTGGGTGGGTATTCAAGGGCTTTGACATAAGCCTGTCTTATTTTGGGGACCTCATGGGTCTCTTCAATCAACAGCTCACTGTGGGAAGTAACCAATGACTGGGATCAGGAATTATAGGCCAGAGGCATTTGTCTTGAACTTAGGCTAACTCCTGCCCTATTCAGGGCCTCTCTTACCTGATGATGCCCACTGCTTCCTCAAGAGCTTACTACATGAAAATAAGGATTTTAAGGTATCCTTTCTTATTGGTTAGATTGCTGTTATGTTCCCCCTCCACCCACTCTCTCCTTCCTCCCTCCCCCAAATCCTTCCAACCCCTTTGCTCATTTCTCAATTCATCTGGCAGGTTTTCTTAAAGTTCAGGCTTAACCTGGTTAGAAATAGCATATAAGGGAGAATATGCAGCACTAGACTCTCTGTTCTTGTGTGAGGTCACTAAGAATGATCTCCAAGTCCATCTACTTTCCTTTAAATTTCTTTATGTCATTTTTCCTTTCAGCTGAATAGAATTCCATAGTGTAGATATACTACAACTTTGATATCCATTCATCCAGTGATGGGCATTTGGGTTGATTCCAGTTCTTTGCTATTATGAATTGAGCTGCTATAAACTTGTTTGAGCAAATGTCTGTGTGCAGAGACATGAACTCTTGGGGGTAGATGCCCAGTAGAGGAGTTTCTGGGTCCACCTGTAGCTCTATATCCATCCTATTTATGAGCCTCCACACTCTTTCCATAGTGGTTGTACAAGTTTGCAATCCCACCAACAGTGAATCAAGATTCCTTTTTCCCACTCATCCTCACCAGCATCTATTGTTGTTGAATTTTTTAATGATTGCCATTCTGAATGGATTGAGTTGGAATCTCATTGTTGTTTTGATTTGCATTTCCATGATGATTAGTGATGTTGAACATTTTCTAAATGAGAGTAGGCCATTTGGTTTCCTCCTCTATCTTTAAACACAAGCTGAGTGATTTTCTTTAAGTGAAATATGAAAGAATTGGATAAATGTTCCTCCTCAATACCTGCAAATTCCATATCTTGGTCTCCACAAACATAAGTTAGAAATTTTGCTAAGGAGGGGAAGAGGGTTCACTTGTACTGAAATGGTATGGACTTTTGTTCTTCAGCTTCATTTCCTCAATTATAGTGTAGCAATGACTTACAGAGCATTTACATTGGTTTAGTTGTTATAAGTCATGTAGAGAGGATTTAAAGTATATGGGAGGGAGGACAAGTGCGGCTTCTATTCGCTAACCTTCCCCACCTCTGCCCCATCTCCCAGACCCCTACCATTCTTTCACCCTACCACTCATGGCATTCTACCTTTGACTTTCATGTCACTTAAGACACACTACAACTTTTTCCTACATGGGCCCCTTCTTAGTTTCCTGATATCTACACACACAATAACATAAAGATAAAAATTCTATGCTAGAATCCTTGTGTTATCTTTCTATAGCTGAAAATGCCTCTTATATTTTCTAGTTCAATCCATTGTCCAGCAAACTGAATAAGTTCATTATTCTTTATAACTGAATAATATTCCATTGTGTTTGTGCACTACATCTTTATTATTTATTCCTCAGTTGATGAACATCTCAGCCAATTCCATTTCTTTGCTATTGTGACAAGTGCAGCCATAAATATTGATGAACAAGCCTGTGAATAGAAGGGTGTGGAGTCCTTAGGGTATATGTCTAGGCAGGGTATAGTTGGGTCATATCGTAGGTCTATTTTCAGGTTTTTGAGAAACATCCATACTGATTTCCATAGGGACTGTAAAAGGGTACACTCTCACCAACAGTGAATACAGGTTTCTTTTGCTCTATAACCTCACCGGCATTTGTTGGTACTTGTTTTTTTTGATTTTTTTTCAATAAAGTATATTATCATTTCTTTTCACACATAAATTCTTCCTTTAGAACTTAATAATATACTAGATGGCTTTAACATGTATTATATCTTTTAGTTTCTTCTGTGTTACAGATAGTTATTAGGATGGCTTTCCTCCCTCTAGAGCTCCCTAGAACTTAAGTTTCTTAAAGACAGTTCCAATTTTTCCTCATGTTCTTTACAGATTGATTACCCTCTATGTAACGATCCTACTAACAAACCTGCTTGGTAAATTAGTGTTTTGGAAATCAAGCACAATCTTATGTGGATAAGGAGCACTCCCTATCTTTCAGACATTTAGCTAAGTTCAGTATTAGCCAACCAACTAGTGATCTGCATCACCATTGTGGACTGTGACTTATGAAAAGAGTGCTACACCATGTGTGTAACATTGAATACACTTGACTCTGGAAATGTCTTGGTCATTAAAGTGTTTACAACACAGCATGAGGACCCAAGTTAGAATCTCCTGTTCCCACCTTAAATTCCAGGCACATTGGCACATTCCTCCTGTAATTCCAGTGCTGGAGAGACGCAGAAAGGCAGATCCCTAGGGCTTGCTGGCTTGTTGGTCTAGGCAACTGGTGAACTTCTAGTTTCAGTGAGAAACCCTGTCTCAGAGAATAAGGTAGAGCGCAACTGAGGAAAACCCTGATGTTAATATCTTGATTTCACGTGCACAGGCACACACATGTACATGCAGCCACATTCATATGAACACACATTATACACACATGCAAAAAAATTAAAGTAGCTACCCTAAAGTATGATAGAAGAACATAATTGGGGGCTGGAGAGATGGCTCAGTGGTTATAGAGCTTGCCTGAAAAGCAGAAGGACCAGAGTTCAGTTCCCTAGTACCCACATAAAGCCAGATGCACAAAGTGAGACATGTGTCTGGAGTTCCTTTGCAGGGGCTGGAAGCCCTGGAATCTGGAATGCCCATTCTTTCTCTCTCTCTCTCTCTCTCTCTCTCTCTCTCTCTCTCTCTCTCTCTCTCTCTTTCTTTCTCTCTCTCTCTCTCTTTCTCTATCTCCCTCTCCCTCTCCCTCTTTCTTTCTCTTACTCTTTCTCAAATAAATAAATAAATAAATATCAAAAATAATTGGAGCCAAAATATAGAGTATTAGATAAATCATTGTATTATCTGCGAAACTAGAGAGAGAAAAGAAAGACATAAGTACCATGGTAATAACACGTCAAGTTGCAACTGAGTTCAAATCCAAATAATGGTGGGCATTGTTGCTCACACATATCCTATTTTATAAGAGAAAAGCATTTGCTAGTACAAAGCTATAATTTTTTATTTTAATATTTTTTTGTTTCAAGGAAATTATAAGTGTCTACTTGTGTCAAATCTGCTATCATTCTATTTACTATAGCTGGTCACATGACCACCTCTTGTAGTCAACTTCTCCTTAATGTGCAGAAAAGAACCCGATCAAAAATAGCTTGTAAAGGAATGGGTTTATTTTGGCTTAAAAACTTGAGGGGAAGCTCCATGATGACAGGAAAAATGATGGCATGAGCAGAGGGTGGACATCACCTCCACCAGAACACTGAAAAAGGCAGCAGGAAGGTGTGCCAAACACTGGCCAGAGGAAGCTGGCTATAACTCCCTTAAGTCCACCCCCAACAACACACCTCCAACAAGGTTCCAATTCCAAAACTGCTATCAGCTTGATATCAAACATTCAGAACACATTATGTTTATGTGGGAAACCTGAATCAAACCATTACAATCCACCTGTGACCCAATGAAATGATAACTATACATGTAAAATGCAATACATTGAGCCCAACTCCAAAAGTCTACATACATACATAGTTTTTTTTTTTTTTAATCACAGTGATGTTCAAACATCCCCCATAATCTAAGGTCTTTCAACTAAACAAAAAAAAAAAAAAAAAAACCATAACGGCACAGAACATTCACACTGCAGAAGATGGAATTGGGCCTAGCAAAGACAAATTGAACCTATACCAGATATAAAACAAACAAGGCTAATGTCGCGTCCCTGCTCGTCCAGCAAGAAAGGACACGACCACCAGAGTTCTTCTCCGCAGCATTTTACTCAAGAAACCTTACAAGTTACATTGTTACTAAAAGCTACTTCATTCTTCTTTCTTCTCTCTTCTTCATTCTTCTTCTCCCATTCTTCTTCTTCTATTCTTCTTCTCCTCCCGCGCTCAGGTGTGCAGCAATT
>PVHP010041997.1:0-15180 GCA_004024765.1 Zapus hudsonius
AGAGAGAGAGAGAGAGAGAGAGAGAGAGAGAGAGAGAACATCAGGGCCACCACCTTGTGGGTCTGAAATATGTGGGTACTAGGGAATTGAACCCAGGGTCTTAGGCACCAAAGGCAAGTACCTTAACCGCTGAGCCATCTCTCCAGCCCGCTATGTAGTCTTAGGCTGGCCTCAAACTCACGGTGATCCTCCTACCTCTGCCTCCCCAGCGCTGGGATTAAAGGTGAACCCCACCACACCCAGTTCTTTCTATATTTTTATTCTCTGAGTGCAGAACAGCACCCAAAAAAGCAGGTGCCTGATACAGCGTATTTGCTCTGTCTTATCAAAGAGCTGGGAGTGCCAAGGCAGCTCCCAAGAGGAATGGACAAGTTTCTACACACTTCCAGGAAGAGGCCCTAGAGGTACCATTCCACACAGTTACTGGGCAGAACTTCAGCCTCACTGATCACCTGTAGAACAGCCCGAAGAGGTTCTCCATGGCTGCCCTCCCCGCAACCCCAGCACCCAGGACCTCACCTAAGGGCTGACGTCCATCAACCAGCCCCATGTTAACAGTCAGCTCTGGCCTTATTCTCAGTGACTCTGCTGGATCCCAGCTGGGCGATTGATCATGGCAAGGGATGGTGCCTTCTCTGGACAGTAGTTCCTCATGTGTAAAGTATGGAAAATAATTATTTCTCTCTCCTCTAGCTAGTTTGAGAATTTAAAATTATGCATGATCCTTATGGATACACAGTAAACCACTTTTAAATAGTGATTCGTGGAGCATGAGTACTTTTTGAAATATTTTATTTGTAAGCAGAGACAAGCAGAGAGAGGGGAGAGGGAGGGAGGGAGGGAGAGAAAGAAAGAAAGAGAGAGAGAAAGGGCTTACCAGGGCCTCAAGCCACTACAAACTCCAGATGCCTGCACCACTTTGTGCATCTGACTTTATGTGGGTACTGGGGAATTGAACCCAGGTTGTTAGGCTTTGCAGGCAAGTGCCTTAACCACTAAGCCATCTCTCCAGCCCATAATACTATCTTTAAACAAACAGACAAACATGATGTCCAGCTCGTGAAAATAGTGGTCATCACTGTTATCAACAAAGTCTTCCAAGAGGCCGCAGCAATGGGCTAGAACAAAGCAGGTGCTGTAAACATGGGTATATGGGTATAGACGTATCCCATTTTGAAGGGTCTCGCTCTAGCCCAGGCTGACCTGGAATTCACTCTAGCCCAAGCTGGCCTCAAACTCGCAGCGATCCTCCTACCTCATCATCCTGAGAGCTGGGATTAAAGGCGTTTGCCCCCAGGCTCGGTGACAGCATATTTTTAAAGTCCATGTTGAGTATCATCTATAATGGGCCACGGGGGACAAATCAAGATGTCCACCCCACAAGGGAAGCATCCTTGTGCGTGTGAAAGGAGGAAAGAGTCACTCTGCCCGTCTAGGGGTCCACGCACATGTGCCGAGTATGAGTGAAGGTGTGACCACCTGCTTCCAGACACAGCCATGGGTTTCTGCTTTGCTTTTATTTTTTTTATTTTTTTTTAAATATTTTATTTATTCATTTTCAAGGAGAGAGAGAGAAAGAGAGAGAGAGATTGAGAGAAGAGAGTGCACCAGGGCCACCACCTTGTGGGTCTGGCTTATGTGGGTCCTGGGGAATTGAACCAGGGGCCTTAGGCACTAGAGGCAAGTGCCTTAACCGCTAAGCCATCTCTCCAGCCCATCTGCTTTGCTTTTAATCACATTCATAATCATAAATTTTGGCTGGGCTGGAGAGATGGCTCAGTGGTTAAGGCACTTGCCTCCAGTGCCCAAGGCCCTGGGTTCAATTCCCCAGGACCCACATAAGCCAGACCCACAAGGCGGTGGCCCTGGTTCTCTCTCTTTCTCTCTCTCTTTCTCTCTGCTTGAAAATGAATAAATAAAATATGTAAAAAATCATAAATTTTGGCAAGTCATTTGGAAGTGGAGGCAGGAGGCCCAGAAGTTCAAAATCATCCTTGGCTGTGTTGTGAGTTTGAGACCCAGTCAACATAAGATCCTGTCTCCACAGCAACAAAAATTCATTCTTAGAAAGCATATAAATCAGAAGAACTAAAACATCTCATTATGCTATACTACTAATTCTAATGACTACATAGAATGATACTTTTAAGAATATATTGAAAGTATATTCCCCACTTGTGGTTCAAACTTTTTGTTGTGGTTCAGGCAGGCTTTTGTCTTATATTAAAAGATAAATGAGGGCAGAGAGATGGCTCAGCAGTTAAGGCACTTGCTTCTAGTGCCTAAGGCCCGGGGTTCAAGTCCCCAGGACCCACATAAACCAGACCCACAAGGTGGTGGCCCTGGTGTGCTCTCTCTCTTTCTCTCTCTCTCTGTATCTCTCTATTTGAAAGTGAATAAATAAAATTTTTTTTAAAAAGATAAATGATTCCAGGTCAGCCTGGGCTACAGTAAGACCCTACCTCCTCGAAACCCCACCCCCCAAAAAAGATAAATGAGTCGGGCGTGGTGGCACACGCTTTTAATACCAGCACTTGGGAGGCAGAGGCAGGAGGATCACCCTGAGTTCGAGGCCATCCTGAGACTACATAGTGAATTCCAGGTCAGCCTGAGCTAGAGTGAGACCCTACCTCACCCCCCCAAAATAAATCAAATAAAAACAATAAATAAAGAAGGCTGGGGGAGATGGCTCAGCAGTCAAAGGTACTTCTTTGCAAAGCTACTGGTCCAGGGTTCAGTTCCCCAGTACCCACATAAAGCCAGATGCACAGAATAGCACAGGCATCTGGAATTCTTTGGCTGTGGCAAGAGGCCCTAGTGTGCCATTTCCTCTCTTTCTCTCTGCTCATAATAAATCCATAAAAATTAAAAATAAAAGGAGGGCTGGAGAGATGGCTCAGCAGGTAAGGCACTTGCCTCCAGTGCCTAAGGCCCTGGGTTCAATTCCCCAGGACCCACATAAGCCAGACCCACAAGGTGGTGGCCCTGGTGTGCTCTCTCTCTCTCTCTTCTCTCTCTCTCTCTCTCTCTCTCTCTCTCTCTCTCTCTCTCTCTCTCTCTCTGCTTAAAAATAAATAAAATATTTTTTAAAAAAAGATAGGAGCCTGGATCATTCTTTGGGGAAGGAGGACCCCAGACTCAAACACTAAAGTGAGTCCTACCTCAGCTTTGTCCAGCGTGCCCAGTGTCCCTGGCTGTCTGCCCACGAGACCTAACCGAATCCAGCCATAAGCGAACACCCACTTGTCCCAGGGCAACGAGCATGTCACCTGCGACTTCGGCTGTGTGTACCATACAGAAAATCGACTTCAAACAGCATCTGAGTGCCCCTCTGCCCACATGGTCTGGCTGGCAGAGGCCAGGCTCAGAGGCCACTGCAGCCTGTTCCAGCCTCAGGCCCAGTCCCACCAGGTGCATCAGGTGTCAGCGACAAACGAGGAAGGGGTGGCGAGGAAGGGCGGGCTACATCTGCGCAAACCTTACACCGAAGCTTGTAGTTTTCTGGAGAGACAGGCTATGTGCACAGCCTCCAGGAGCCGCCTGGGCGCAGCAACCCTGGGGCCCCAGAAGGTGGGCTCGGGCGGCTGGAGGCGCGGGAAGGGGCCTGCCGACAGGTGCTGCTCCCCAGGGCCGCGCACATCGTGCATCCACTCGGAACTGGCTGAAAAGCCCAGGGAACTCAGACCATCCTCCAGGCCTGGTGGAAGAAGCTTCCAGACCCGGGGGCTGGCTGGGCCCTGTGAGCGGGGGAGGAGGAGGGCACTGGCCCTGGGATCAGGCGGCTGACCCACCCCTCCACCCCTAAGGCCAAGCTGGCAGGCTCACGAGCGACTGGGAAAGCGCGCATGGACCCACCCTACCTGCGTGGGAAAGAGGGGCGGTCCCTTGTGGCACGGGGCTCGCTCCCACACACACCTCCCCGCGCGGAGTGGCGCGCACACTCGTGACAGTCCTCTTCCCTGACCCAGAGAAGGGGTCCTTTTGGCACACTCCTGCCCCCCCACCTCCCGCTTAGACGCTTCGCAGACAGGTGCCCCTAGGGACCACGTCCATCGCCCAGCACGGAGGAGACCCTGGGCACGGAGGGGGTGGGCGGACTGGCGCAGAGGAAGGTGCGCGCACCGGGGACAGCGCTGGTTGTCACCACCCAGTGTCCCCGGCCTCCGGAGCCGTGTCCCCACGCGCGCGCACACACACACACACACACCCCGGCCCCGCGCAGACCCCGCCCCGGCCCCGCCCCGGCCCCTGCGGGCGGCCCCTCCGGCACACGCGAACCCCCCCTCTCCACGCACACCAAGCGCACCCCAGCAGGAGGGAGGCGGTGGCTTCGGGCACATTTGATTTTCCCGCAGTCCGGGCGCCCCGAGCCTGAAAGAGCCCCAGCCGAGGAGGTGGCTTTGCGCTGCGCTCCGCTCCCGCGCCCCGCGCCCCGCGCCCCGCGCCCGGGACAGACCCAGCCAGAGGCGGTGCGGTCCCCGCGCTCAGCTCCGCGCCCCAGCCATCCCCGGGGGTCTCCTGCATCCCATCCGTCCCCTTCTCCTCCCAGGGCCGGGGTCCTCCGCCCACCCCACCTCGCGCCCTCTCCCCTCCGCGCCCCTCTTTTCTCCGCGCCCCCTCCCCGCGCGCTCTCCGCCCCCTTCCTTCCCTCGCTCACTTCCCACGCCCCCTCTTGGCGCTCCTCTCCTCCCCTGGCCGCCCAGCCCCGGCTGGCTCCCCGAGTTGGGGGGAGAGAGAGAGAGAACGAGAGAGAGAGAGAGAGAGAGAGGAGCCCAGGGCTTCAGTCGCTCCCGAGGAGGCGTGCGTGAATCGCGCAGGAATATATTGGACTAAATTGGGGTGGGGGTGGGAGGGGCGCGCTGGGCGATGGAGCAGCCCGAGGACATGGCGTCGCTGAGCGAGTTCGACTCCTTGGCGGGCAGCATTCCGGCCACCAAGGTGGAGATCACCGTGTCGTGCAGGTGAGCTGGCCCCGACAGACAGCCGGGTCCCCCTGCCCCGCCCCTGGGCCAGATCCCCCCCTCTCTCCCCTGCGTCCACTGCCTCCTAACGAGACCCCTCGCCAGTACCCTCCTCTCCCGGGTGCCCCTCTGCCCATCAGCCCCCAAGAACCCCCTGGCCAGCCGCAGGTGGCGACAGCCTGGCAGGCTGGGGTCAGGACCCCGAAAGTTTGCACTCCCAACTGAGCGGAAGGAAGATATAGGCGTGAGGGTCGGGTGCTGTAGTGAGGAGGGGGGAGACGGGAGAAGCTAGCGAGGGTCTCCGATCAGACTCTCTGATCCATCCCCTCCTCAATCAAGAAGTGAGAGGGACTCCCAGGTGTGGCCCACAATGCCTTCTGACTTCCCTTCTCCCCTCCGTCGGGGGTCTGTACCCCAGCCTCTGCCTCCTTCCCGACTATCCCCGGACCCTGGGGTTCCAAAGCCTTCCCTTGCCTCCACCTCAAGAAGAAACAATCAGCCAGGCTCAGTCAGTGCAGAGAGCCCAGGACAACTTAAAGTGTCGCCATTAAAAACCAGTAACTTGAGTGGAAAAATCTCAGGCCGGAGGAGTGAAGGGCTGATGGGGAAATTTCCGAATCCGCAAAGAGAAGAGGAGGAGGAAGGTGCCTGTAGGTGGCCAACCCCCACCCTCACCCCTCAGTCCCCAGTCAGTCCTGTCACAGATTTAGTGTGACTTCTCCATAGGCTGGGTCTTTCACCCAGCTGGCTGGCTTAGGGGTGGACAAAGCTGGTTTTGTCCTGGGGCAGCACTCAGTGACCATCTCTAGGGTCCCTGGGTCACTAGCTCTGTGGTGGGAGGGGACACTGAGGCCCAGACAGAGCCACCTTAAGATCCCCCCTCCTACTAATTGATAGTATTCCTGGAACCTTGGCTGTTATACTCCTGCTTCAATAACCCTAACCCTCTCTTCTCTTCTTCCTTCTTTCTTCTTCCTTTTTTGGAGGTAGGGTCTCACTCTAGCCCAGGCTGACCTGGAAATCACCTTGTAGTCTCGATGGCCTTGAACTCACTGCTATTCTCCTACCTCTGCCTCCCAAGTGCCAGGATCAAAGGTGTGTGCCACCACTCCCGGGTTACTGTTGAGTCAGATCCTTTGTCTACGCTCCTGCCCACACCCCACCCCCAGCCCACAAAGTTGGGACACTGGACAGGGGCCTGAGATGCCTGGGCTGGGAGCATGAAAGAGGGGAGATGGGGGGACTTCTCCTGAGGACTTGGGGTGAAGCAGATGAGGACTGGTGAGGTGGTGTGGTGGATGTTCCCTGCCAGACCTCCCTGGGGTCTCCCAAGTACCTCTTAGGGTCCCTCACCCAAAGCCAATTGCTTCTTGTTACTCTGCGGGGAGGTTCCTGAGGTCCATTATCTCCCTTCTCACCTCCTGAGCAGTGAGCAGCTTCCATAGCCTACCTGCCACTGCCTTCAATCACGCCTGTCTTCTTCAGTGTCTTCAGAGCCTTCCCCGCCTCCAGGCCTCCGAACAGCGGGCTCCTGGTCCCGTCTCCATCCCGAAAGGCCTGGCTTTGTGTTTTCCGCTTTCATGGATCCCAGAGACACAGTTTCTGAGTTCCATGGCCCTGAGTGCTAATTGTGGGGTCTTGGGCCATCCACATGCTGAGGATGTCCCCCTTACAACCTCTCAGGTGTGCCATTTCTGTGACACCAGATGCAGGGATTTCCCCCTACAATAGGCTGTGGAACCCTCTACTCCTGAGGAGTAAGGTGTGGAGTCAGACATCTTGGGAGGGAATCTTTGACGTCACTTGCTGCAAACTTTGAGCCATGGTTTCTCAGTCATCAAGTGCGTTTCTTCAGGGAGAAGCCTCGGTCATGGAGTTAGCTTAGAACGGTGCCTGACACACAGTGAAGACAGATATGTTGTAAGGTCATACTAGCAGGTGCAGGGGAGGCTCACATGCTGAGCCAGTGATAATATTTTGCACTGCAGCGACACAGCAGGTGCTCAGCGACTCTTGGTCATGACAGGTGAAGATCCCTGTATAAGAGGCATCTGGGGACATGTCTAAGTTCCTGCAGGATGGGCTCTGGGTTAACCCTCTTGTCCAGCCCTCAGCAAGGGTCTGACTGAGGCCTGAGGCCTGCCCTCCAGAAAGGGGCAGGAGAAGAGGGAGTTGTTTGTGGTGAAGAAGAATGAGGAGAGAAGTCACTTGGAACAGACACGACAATCTGGGCCGCTTTGAAACTAGCTCTGTTGCTCATCTGGTGACAACTGTCAGGGTTGGGAATGGGAGGAGGGAAGGGAAAGACCTGCAGAGCACACAGCTCTAGCCTTCTTTACTTCGTCTGTATTGTCCATGGAGCCTGGCTGAGTCTGCCAAAGCAGGTGCACATCCTAGGGCCCCTGACTTCATAGAGAATGTCTTGGGCTAATCCATGGTCCACTGACAAACTGTATTGTCACTGACACAGGGCTGAGGATGAGGCAAGCCTGCTCTTTATTGTCTGACTCAGAGTTAAGAATATGAGCCTGGCTACTTTGTCTCCCTAGGTTTGAATCCAGTGCTAGTCCTGTGATCGTGTGTGTGTGTGTGTGTGTGTGTGTGTGTGTGTGTGTGTGTGTGTGTGTACATGTATGTGCTGTTGGTGTTCCTGTGACCTTGGGAAAGCTACTTATCCTGCCTGTGCCTCAGTTTCGTCTGGTGGTTTGACTGTGAATGTGTTCCCCATAGCTCAGGTGTTTTTGTTTTGTTTTGTTTTGTTTTGGTAGGGTCTCGCTCTAGCCCAGGCTGACCTGGAATTCACTGTGTAGTCTCAGGGTGGCCTTGAACTCACGGTGATCCTCCTACCTCTGCCTCCCGAGTGCTGGGATTAAAGGCGTGCACCACCACACCTGGCGCTAAATTGTTTTTGATTAAGGTTTAGCTTCCTGTTTAAGTCAGCCTTTCCAGAAGAGGCATCACTGGGGTTGATCTTGGGGTCCAGCCTGAAGGTGTGTTTGGGGGAGGATCTTTTTTTTTTTTCTGAGGTAGGGTCTCACTCTAGCCTAGGCTGACCCGGAATTCACTGTGTAGTCTCAGGGTGGCCTTAAACTCATGGAGATTCTCTTACCTCTGCCTCTGAGTGCTGGGATTAAAGGCGTGCGCCACCACGCCCAGCCTAAAATTTTTGAGAGCTGGGCGGTGGTGGCTCACACCTTTAATCCCAGCACTGGGGAGGCAGAGTCAGGAGGATCGCCATGAGTCCGAGGCCACCCTGAGACTACATAGGGAATGCCTGGGCTAGAGCGAGACCCTACCCTGAAAAACCAAAATAAATAAATAAATAAATAAAAAATAAAATGGAGAATGAGGAAGACGTTCAGTGTCCAGTTCTGACCTCCACACCCACGTGTGAGCACACGCACACACACCCCCATCCATAGCTTGCCCACACACATACATAACTCACGTACACAGACACAAAATGGATAAAGACCCTTTGAGCCCAGAGCTTCTTTTTCCTCCGATGGTCTGTTTAGACCTTTGCCTTAAAGATCCCTCCGAAATTTGCCTGCCCAGCCTCCCTTCCCCTGTGACCTTTTGGGTCTCTCTATCCCTGTCTGATGCTGAGAGCTGGCCCAGCCCCTGGGCTTTGGCAGAAAGGTTTGCATTTTTCATGTACCAGGAAGCCTTTGTGCAGCGGCAGGGTCCTGGCCACAGAGGCCCGTGCTGAGTCCAGGGGAGGGCAGAGGGGGGAGGGCAGCCGGTAGGGACGGGTGGACAGCTGATCTAAGCCCCAGAGATTGGTTTCTGCTGTTTGGACTGGTACTGGGCACCCTGGGCCTCACCCAGGGGCGTGGATCCCCTGTAAGTTCCTTTTTCCTTGCGAGGGAGGCTGAAGGGGAAGGGATAGACCTGGGGGCATGATAGCCCCTGTCAAAGCCAGTGGTAGGAAAAGGAGGTCCATTTAATCATTGAACCCCCCCAACACCTCCACCTCCCCCAGCAGAGCCTCTCACCTCTATGCAGCTGTCTGGAGCTCAGAGGAGGTCATTATAGTAGTTTTCGGTTACTACAGGACAAATGACCACCGCGTCTTGGGACACATGAATTGGTCACCCCCAGGTACTGTGGGGATGCAGTCCAGGCTCAGCCCAGCTCAGGGTCTCGGAGGGCTGACACTTCACCCAGGCTGTGGGCAGGCTTGCAAGCTGCTAGCAGAATTCTCTTATTGGGAGCTGCAGCTCTGGGTGCTGGTGTGGCCCTCGCAGGTGGCAGCTGACTTCTTCCAGGCTCTCCCCACTGGAGGCTGTGAAGTAGTGGGAAACGCGGTTTCTGACTACTTCAGTTGTCGCTGAAAGTCCTTCTGGGCCAGGAGGGCTGTGAGCCATGCTGATGTACTTGTGAGCGAGAGGGGGATGGGGTGTGGGGGGGTGAAATATGGGTGCGGTGCCAGAGGAGGAACCCAGGGCCCTTGCATGTGAAGTAAGGGCCCTGCCACTGAACACTTGGTGTGTTTGTGTGTGTGTGCACGTGCATGGGTTTGCACAGGTGAGTGTCTGTGGAGGTCAGAAGCTAACTTTCAGGTCCCTTCCTGAACTTGACTTTGCTGTGCAGCTTATTACATGGGGTCTAGGGATCGGACTTGGTTGCGTAAGCTTGAGTGGCAAGCACTTTTACTGAGCCGTCTTGGATTTTTAAAAAAATTTTTTCAGAGGTAGGGTCTCGCTCTAGCCCAGGCTGACCTGGAATTCACTCTGTAGTCTCAGGCTGGTCTCAAACTCATGGCAGTCCTCCTACCTCTGCCTCCCGAGTGCTGGGATTAAAGGCGTGCACCACCATGCCCGGCTATCCCATCTTTTGGTTTTTGACACAGATTCTCGTTATGTAACTCAAGCTGGTCGGGAACTCTCTTGGTCTCCTTGCTTCAGCCTCCAGAGTGCTAGGATTACAGATGTGCACCGCCATGCCTGGGGAACACACATTTTAAAATGTTTTATTCAAGAGAGAGAGAGAGAGAGAGAGAGAGAGAGAGAGAGAGAAAGGGTAACCCAGGGCCTCTTGCTGCTACAAAGGAATTCCATATGCATGCACTACTTTGTGCATCTGGCTTTCAGTGCATAACTGGGGATTTGAACCCAGGCCATCAGTCTTTGCAAGCAAGTGCCTTTAACCACTGAGCCATCTCTCCAGCCCCTTTACACGTTGTTTTCTTTCTTTTTTTTTTTTTTTTTTTCGAGGTAGGGTCTCGCTCTTGCCCAGGCTGACCTGGAATTCACGATGTAGTCTCAGGGTGGCCTTGAACTCATGGTGATCCTCCTACCTCTGCCTCCCCAGTGCTGGGATTAAAGGCGTGCGCCACCACGCCTGGCACACGTTGTTTTTCTATTAAGCAAAGAATGTCCATGAGGGCTGGAGAGATGGTGTTTTGGGCCATCAGAGAAAGGAGTTTGATTTTGCGTTCTCCTTGCGTTTGGGGTGGAGTGTGTTAGGCAGAAGTTCTGATTAACCTTTAAAATAATAATTCTCTGTTTGCTGAGACAATAGTTTGTGGTGAGGAGGCTGCCGAGCCTCCAAGTGGGAGCTAGACAAGGGGGTGGTGTGGGAAGGGTGGACGTGCTGGATTGTGGCGTGAACTAGAACCCGTATGGCAGGCTGGGGGGGCAGCTTCCCCTTCCTAGTTTAAGCCAGTGACACCCATCCCCTCACAAAGCAGACAAGTAAATCCAGAAGCTGTCCCAGGTGACAGCCATGTATCCGGCCATGGGGGTCCCAGCTTGGATGCATCTGATCCCAGGGCTCACTCATGCTCCCTCGTCCAGACCTTGCAGCTTGGGAGGGAGGATTGTTGCAATAATTCATGACAATAAAGAATCAGCTAGTCTGGGAAGGAGCTCTTGATGCCCGGCTGGAGCCGCTTGTTAGACCTGGAGTGGTCTACAGGTGGGCAAGGAACAAACAAGCAGGATGTGAAAGGAACCATGGGAGGTGCCAGGGGCTGGGTGCCCAGGTCCTCTCCTCCTCAGCTTTCTCCCTGCTGTCCTTGATGACTTCTGCCTGTGTGGAGGAACAGCATGGAGGAGACAGGACCCCCATGTGTTCTTGGGAGACCTGGGTTTGTAACATAGGTGCTCCGGGCACCTCCAATGACCCCGGCTCCATAGATCAAATCTGCCCTGCCTAATATATATATTTGATTTGCAAGAAGAGGCTGAGCGAGAGATAGAAGAGAAACAGAGCGAATGGGCACACCAGGGCTTCCAGCTGCTGCAAACAAACTCCAGTAGCATGTGCCACTTTGTGCATCTGGCTTTATGTGGGTACTGGGACATTAAACCCAGGTTGTTAGGTGTTTTGCAGGCAAGTGCCTTAACTGCTCAGCCATCTCCTCAGCCCTAAATATTTTACTTATTTATTTGCAGAGAGAGAGCGAGAGACAGAGAGAGAGAATGAATAAATGAATGAGAATGGGTGTGCCAGGGCCTCCTGCTACTGCAAACAAACTCCAGATGCATGCACTACTTTGTGCATCCAGCTTTAGGTGGGTACTAGGGAATCAAACCCAGGTCATCAGGCTTTGCAGGCAAGTATCTTAACCACTGAGCCATCTCTCCAGCGCCCTGCTTGGGGTTTTGAGCAAGGCGATGGATGATCTCTGGGGGTCAGAGGTTAAAGTACCTGACAAAAGACCCTGCAAAAGATCTGATGTGTAACTCCTTGTCACCTCTTGCCTATCACATGGCCAGATGCTTAGCCTGAAGCTGCTCTGTAGAGAAAAGGAGTGAGGCTGGGGGGCCCAGCTTCCCAAGAGCTCCATGGGGACGGTCATAGTGTCTGCTTCTACCTGGTGTCAGATCAGGTACTGTCCAGCTGGGCGGACACAGGGTTTCCCTGGTCGCCTCTTCCGCAGGCCAGTATCAAGCACTTACTGTATGTCAGGCACTAAATTGGAACCTTGCACTGCGCTAACTTCTCCACGCAGATAGTTCCCCAGACCTCAGAAGCCC
Organism: Zapus hudsonius; assembly: GCA_004024765.1. Lineage (NCBI taxonomy): Eukaryota > Metazoa > Chordata > Mammalia > Rodentia > Dipodidae > Zapus > Zapus hudsonius. The sequence continues at coordinate 11,948 of PVHP010041997.1, forward strand.
CCCCCCCCGGGGGGGGGGATCTCACTACTGTGACCCCTTCTGTGGCTGGGAGATGTGGACAGGTTTAGTGACTTGTCCAAAGTCCTCATCCAGGAAGAAGCAGAGCTCGTGTCAGACCTGCTCTGTGCAGGCTGTTGAGAAGAAGCAAAGCCCCCTCCTGTCCCCTCCCATCTGTCTGGGTCTTGCTATGTAGCAGAGGCTAGCCTCACATTCTTTCTCCTTCCTTAACCTCCCGAGTTATGTGATTACCTGTGTGAGCCACTAGACCAGGTTCTGCAAAGCCCCCACCTCCTCCTCCCTCCCTTCCTCCAGTATTGGGGATTGAACCTAGGAACTCATGCATGTTAGGTAAACACTCTACCACTACGCCATATCTGAAGCCTTCTTCTTGCTTGTATTATCTTAAGTCAGTCTCACCAAGTTACCAGGCTGGTCTTGAACTCGTTCTTTTAGCACAGGCAGCTGATAAATTTTCCATCCCCCTGCCTCAGCCTCCCAAGTAGATAGGGTTATAGGACTGTACCATCAGACCAGCTTCTTCTTAACTTTTGCAGACCATGGAGTCTGTCTCGTTAGGAACTGGATAGAAGCCCTCCCAAAGAATGCATCCAGGGCTGGAGAGATGGCTCAGCAGTTAAGGCACTTGCCTCCAGTGCCTAAGGCCCCCCGTTCGATTCACCAGTACCCACATAAGCCAGAGCCACAAGGTGGTGAAAATGTGCTTGAAAATGAATAAATAAAATATTTTTTAAAAAAGAATGCATCCACCTGCATGGGCTGGTGCAGCATCTGCTTACAGATTTAGGGTTCTCTAACCTCTACTGGGGACCCCTGATTTCCTGGGGTACAGCCAGGTAATGCTCAGTGCATCTGTGAGAGAACCCAGCAGCTCAGGGCAATGGTGTTCCTCTCAGACTGGAGGCTTCCTGGGGACAAGGCCATGTTCCCAGCAGACAGGAGTGTCCCAGCCTCTGCCTGTCTCCCTCAAGCCCTGTTGACTTGTGCACCTGTCGAGGATTCTTTCCTAACCATTCTAGTTCTTTCTCCTTTGCTGGGGCCCCACAGGGCAGCCATGATGTCTCCCCACTGCCTCTGAGTTAGGTCTAAGTCCTTGGGGGGCTCCGCTCAGATTTCCCGGCCTTGATTTAAGAAACAAAAGACACAGAGTGCCAGGCGGCGGTGGACAGCTGAAGGGTTTTATGCTCTTTTGGGGGAATAAAATACATTTTGCCTGTTGGAAAAAAAAAAATCTCTTTGAGCTTTCCAAAAACAGAAAGCAGAGAAAAAGCATTTACAGTCTGGCCTGGTTGGTGGAGACCTGGGTTCCTCCCTTCTAGGTGGTAGGCAGGTCACTAAACACAGGGCCAAGGGAGGATCACTGGGGATCCTGCATGACCTCAGGGAGCCATCAGGGGCTGCAGAGGCCTGTGTTGGGGCCCTTGGCTTCCAGGGGGAGGCTGAAGGCTTGAGACATGGTTTTTGTTATTGTTTTTGGTTTTCAAGCAGAGAGAGAGAGAGAGAGAGAGAGAGAGAGAGAGAGAGAGAGAGAGAGAGAGAGAGAGAGAAAAGAGACAGAGAATGGACATGCCAGGGCCTCCAAGCTTCTGCAGACGAACTCCAGATGCATGTGCCACTTTGTGCATCTGCTTTATGTGGGCTCCAGGTTGTTAGGCTTTGCAGGCAAGCAATCTCTCCAGCACAAGACATGGGTTTTGACATGGGGTGTTTATCTGGATAGTTGAATGGCTCTGTCAGAAACATCAGACAAGTCTGACAGGAAGGCCTGCAAAGCCAGGCTCCAGGGAGGATCCTAAGAACCTGCCTTTTACAACCTCAGGATGTGGGAGACCTATGGGTAGCAGGTGATGAAGCCGTCTCCCACAGGCCCTGTTTCTCTCAGGGTAGGAGCTGGGCTGAGGGGTGGGAGGAGCAGGGGGAGAGATCCCAGAGGACATGGGAACCTAAGTGAGGGGGTAGGAGGTCCCCAAGGGCAGGTTGGGGCAGAACAAGGAACTGAAGCTGGGGATGGGGTTTAGACGATGATGGGTCATTTGGCAGCCCTTCAGGCCAAGGCTGCAAGCATGGGGTGGGGCTGGGATTCCTCGGACCAGCAAGGATGGAGAGGGTGCTCAGGACCCCTTGTTCTGCTCTCCTCTACCACCTGGTCCCAGGTTCTCCACATACTTAATCTCTAAGCAGCCTTAAACTATGCTGAAGCCCACTTTACAGATGGGAACACAGAGGCAGAGGGAAGCCCAAGTCCCCTGTGCAGAGCTGGGGTATGATACAGCTGAGGGACACCCTGAGCACTACCCTGCCATTCTGTTTCCTTCCTTCCTTCCTTCCTTCCTTTCCTCAAAAGATATTTTATTTATTTATGTGAGAGAGAAAGAGGCAGACACAGAGAGAGAATGGGCACACCAGGGGGGCCTCCAGCCACTGCAAACAAACTCCAGACATACCTCCCTGTGCATCTGGCTTTATGTGGGTCCTGGGGGATTGAACTCGGGTCTTTCTGCTTTGTAGGCAAAGGTCTTAACCACTAAGCCATATCTCCAGCCCTTTTCTCTTTCTTTTCCTTCCTTCCTTTTCCCTTCTTCCCTCCCTCACCCTCTTTCTTTCCTTCCTCTCTCCTCCCCCTCCCCCTTTTTTTCTTTTCTTTTTTTGAAATGGTCTTACTTTGTAACCCAGGTTGGTCTCAAACCTCGGATCCTCCTGCCTGTCCTTTTGAAGTGCTAGGATTTCAAGTGCTGGTCGGTGTCCAGGTGGGCCTGAAACACGCAGCTTCACTGAGAATCTGCATTCTTAGATCCCTTGGGGCTTTGGTGGCCTGGAAAGGTTATCAGATGGACCAAGGACAACTGGCTGGGAGCAGTTAGGTCTGGGGAGGAGGTTGTAGGGATGAGCAGTGGGGTGATGGGTTAGCGTCCCTCTCTCCATGATGTGGCTGACAATTTGCTCCGGGGTTCCTGCTGACTGAGGTCTGGGATCTCTCCAGAATGGCTGCTGTATCTTTCTGTCAGTCAGTCTTTGGCTCAGGCCTCAGAGTTGGGGTTGAGGCAGTGGGATTTACTGTGAGGTCGGGTGAACCTGTGGGTCCAGGTTGACCCTACAGATTGTCCCTGCTGGTGACTTAGGCTCTGTCACTGTTGTAAGGCCCAGCTGTTCTGGGTCCCTCCCAGGGCCTCGTTGTCATCAAGGGGGAAGATGGAATGAATGGTCCCCAGGGCCTT
>PVHP010041998.1:0-15182 GCA_004024765.1 Zapus hudsonius
GTATTATTTTTAAACAGACATCAAATTCTGAATATGTGTGATATTCAGATTTTAAGAGTGTATAATTTAGAATATTTATCAATAGATTTCATTTCCAACTGTTAGTATTTTTATTAAATGTGTTCATCTTTAATGTTTTAATTTGTTAACTATCTTTCCTGTTTTCTGAGACATCTCGCTTTGCACAAACCACATATTTGACCTGCCAGATTTTCTTTCCCTCTGCTCCCACATCGCTCATGTATATTCACAGCATCTGGAGTCTGTGCAAAGTCATCAGAAACAACACAGGGAAAAAAGATAAACTGAACACAGCTGGGAATCGACTTTGGCCTAGAATGAATATGTGTATGTGTGTTCTAAAGTACTGAATGTGTTTCCCCTATCTCCTTTAGTTTTGTGCACTTGAAATGCTCCAAAATAATTTTTTCTTCTTTAGTAACATATTCTCGAGAAAATGTCTTTAGCATTTTAAGTATATAAGACTTTTTTCTTTATAGCCTTTTAAATATGCATTTGATTGAATGATTTATTAGAGTTGAAAAATTTTGGAAATTTTATTAATAAATTTTATGAGTAAGGTTGTAAAGTGAAAATTTTGTTTGGAGTATCAAATTTTCTTGCTGTTTAGTTATAAAAATGAATTTACCTGTTGTGAATCTTACTAACATGTTTAGTGGAAGAAACCGGACACAAAAATTATATAAATCTGTTTACATAGAATTTGAAGGCAGAACTAATTGTGTTGTTTTAGTTGTAGTCCCACCTCTTGCAGAGTGGTAGAGACTGGAAGACTAATGTTCTATTGATGTTGGGGATGCTGTAATCTGCATGTGTTCACCTAGTAGACGAATAAAGTTTGTAGTGTTATCATTGTTAAATATCAGTAGCATTAAATTATTACCAAGTGATTCAACAAACAAGTGTTCAGGAATGTAATAGCCATAAGTTCATTATTGATCTTTCATTTGTATAGTTCTAACTAGTGAAACAACATGGACAGATCACTAATACATTAGTGCTTAGTTTAGAGTATAATTTATGGTAATGTCACTTTTGAAAGCATACACTTAGGAAGAAGGAAATTTTAAGGCACAATAGTAGTGTGTTTTTTTTTTGGTTTTTCGAGGTAGGGTCTCACTCTAGCTCAGGCTGACCTGGAATTCACTGGAGTCTCAGGCTGGCCTCGAACTACCAGCGATTCTCCTACCTTTGCCTCCCTGATTAAAGGAGTGTGCCACCACGCCCAGCTAAGGCACAATAGTAGTTTTTAACTAGGAAAAATGTTTTGTTTTTATTTTAAAGTAATTGTCTTTCATTAGTTTTTATAATTTGATCACTTCTTTTTATATATTTGAGGGCATATAAGTACACTTGTATTTCTTCATTTCTTCTCTGAGCATCTCGTGAATGTAAATATTTTCATCTTCTGTAGTATCCTAAACTGAAATTGAATCAAGTTGTTATCTGAAAGTTAATCCTTGTAATGATTAACTCTGAATTGTAATTGAGAACACTAACTGAATTTTTTAGTAGAAGGATGTATATCTTACATGCAAAAAAACCCCAAACAAACTATATCTGGGCAGGTTCTAGAACACTATCTTAATGCATTTAATGTTTATAGTATTTCTTTTAGTATAATGAGTTCATTTTTAAAACGCCTTTGATGCTAATTCAGAGATCCATAATCTACTCAGAATGTCTTTCACATGTAGTTTTGATGATAACTGACAAGCTGTAAGTTAATTAGTACAGCACTTACTAATGAGGATGTTAAAATTAATTTAAAAGTGAGGGATTTTTATTTGTACACTCTGGACAAATTGAAGAAAATTCAGTCATATATATGATAAGCATTTCGGGTTTTTTCCTCCATTCAGGTACTTTATTAGATAACAATAAGAAAATATAATTAACTTAATGATAGCAAAGTTTTGAAAGTATGCTAAGATTACTTGTCTTTAAAGCTGGGGATAACCAAAAACCAAAGCAGTAAAATAAGGTCTGTTAATTAGCATGGAAGACAGCTTCTTGAATTAATATGTGGTGTTAATTAACAGGAAGTCTGATGTTGTGTTGTAATTACCACCAATATTTTTGACATACTGAGTGACTGAAGGTGAATTACATAGATAGCAATTGAGTAAACACTTTTGTGCTTAGGAACGTTTTCTTTGTTTCTGTTTTCTAGAAATATGGACAGACTTCTTAGACTTGGAGGAGGTATGCCTGGACTGGGCCAGGTTAGTATATAGACTTTTTCTTAGTATGTAAACTATAAGCTTTACTGTAGTTATTCAAAGAGAAAGATAGTAACAGATAACCTTGTGATAAGTTTACTGTGTTGCTAGTTGCTGTATTGTGACACTAAAGAATTCAGAAACTTTTTTTTATGGCTTTAATTTACTTTGTTTCTGGGAATAAGAGTTTTCTCTTTGGTTTAAATTTTTGAGATATGTGAGATTACAAACTACCCTTCCCCCCAAAAAGAATTTATAATATGTTATTTCTGTGTTCATAGTTTAAACTTTGTTACACATGAAAATGTGAACATGACATACTTTTAGCTAGATCCAGAAAATTGACACATAGACATGATGTATAGTCTTAACATGTGGCTAATTTCTGCTAGCAATTGTAATAGATAGATGAGTTGGTAACTTTTTTCCCTTTACATTGGTATATTTATGATTTTATGTCCTATTACAATTAATGCTCTTTCAGTTCTTTTAATATTATTGTTTATTTTATTCAATGCTACTGAGCAAATGGCCTCTAGAGAGATTTCTTTCTGAGGACATTATATCTGTTTTCAGCTAAGAGTTTCTTTCTCATTTATTGTTTTTCGGGAAGCAAACCCAGGGCCTCACACATGCTAAGCATGTGCTCTACCACTGATTCACACATTCAGCCCTTCTCCTTTTGCTTAATTAAAAAAAAAGAGGTGATTAGGTATTTTTCTTCCTGAGACTTTTGTGTAATGTATCAATTTATGACCAAATAGCAATATTTTATGACCTAGTTTTAGAGCCCTTTTAGTTACCAGCTGTCCCTGATTTCTAATATCACTGTCAATCACTTTGTCTTCTTTCAATCAGAGTTACATTTATAGTAACAGTTTTGTTTGAAACTCAATGAGTAATTTTCTTTATTTTAAGCACTTTTAATGACTATGATTGTCTGCCATAGTTTATCACTGATAATTCCTTTTAGAAAGGTGCTATCACTTTGTGATTCTATATTGTATTGTTGAGTAGATTTCAGTTATTTTTCATTTTTTTGTTAGTTTTAATGTTCATTGTGTTTCTTTGTTGTTAGTCAATTTCATCATGATTCTTTTTATAACATCTATAAAATACATTCTCTGGTTCATAAAAATGTGAGGGCATGGAGATACTACAAATTTAGATGTAAGGTATAGGTTAAGATACTGCCTTAGCTGAATTCGTAAAAGAAGTTGTACCATATTTGAATAACAAAACAACCTTCCTTAAGCATTAGATGCAATTATTAATTTATCTTATAACTCTGCATTTAAAAATTGTTGAACATGAAATAATGACCTCAAATTGAGCTAACCTGTTTTACAATAACCTTTGTCAGCCTTTGATTATTTGGAAAACTAAATGATTGCTTAGTAATCTTTTACTGGTTTCTGATTATAATAACCAGCCTTTGTGCCCTTGCTTTGTATTCTTATTAGAACTTAAGTATGTGCGCTTAACCTGTCATTGAATAGATAAATTTTATCTCTACAATTAGATAATAAACTCAAAGGAATAATTTGTAGAGTTTTCAGTTTTGTGGTATCTCACATTTCAAATACTAGATGATCAATTTTTTTCTCTCTAAAATTTTATTTTAATCTTGTTCTAGGACTAATTTGATAGTTTTCCTTCTATAACATGAAATGTTGTATAATACTTTTTAGTGAGCAGGACTGAAACATTAAGTGCATTCTTTATTTTCAATAAGGAGTTAGTGTCTTTTTGGTGTTGTTTTGGTGTTAGATTGAACATCTGGTCTTGCTAGTGTTAGGCAAATGCTCTACCACTGAACTAGACCTCAAATCCCTTAAGTCAAAAACCTTTGAATAAATAATTGGTCTCTGTCTCCAAAAATTGGTGGGAAAGGTTCTTGCCGTTTAATAAAAAGGCAGAATTGTCTCAAAAATAGCATGAGGTTATTTGCTGAGTTCATAAGTTGGAGGTTGTCGTTCCTTTAAAACATGGCATTAGATAGCAGACAGGTCTCATATAACACCTTGAGAGTCCCTTGTAGTGTGAAGAGTTGGATAGGCTTTGTTTTCAATAATTCATTTCCTTGACTAATGTAGGAGAACCATAGATGGTGAACAGGTCTTGATAAATCATAATGTGCTTATGAGTAGCCTAATGGGTTAATGAAATGTTTATTAAAAAAATAGGTAGAGGTAGGGGGTAGAGAGGAGAGAGAAAAAGAATGAATGGGCATGGGCATGCCAGGGCCTCTTACTGCAAACAAACTCCAGATGCATGCACCACTTTGGCAACTGGCTTTTCATGGGTTCTGGGGAATTAAACCTGGGCTGGCAGGCTTTGCAAGCTAATGCCTTTAAGGGCTGAGCCATCTCCCCCACCTCAAAATTATTTTTATAGCAATGTTTAACAGTTACTTCTTGAAAAACTGTTTCACTCCTTGTTGGGAATATTTTAACAATAACTAGGGAATAATATCAGACTTTACAAGTTATATGCTTAGGAACTGCCATTATTTCAGAGGCTAACTGCAATGCAGATGTTTCCAGGTTACCCATATTTTTGACCCACTGGTTATAAATTTGTTAGTCTTCAGGATCCCCTCAGCTTTCATAATTCATGAGAACAGCTTACAGACTTTCCTGGTACTAGTCATGTAATTAGAGTTTTGTTAACAGGATCACAGGTAAAGAGAATCAACTAAATGAAGAGACATAAGACAAGGGAATACAGAGCATTTGTGTCTTTCTTATAGTTAGGAAGTATCACTGTCTCTGCATATTAGTGTGTCAAACAGCCAGGAAGCTTCACCTGCTTCAGTGGAGCTGAAGCATCCAGGGTTTTTACTGGGATCTTACATGAGTAGGATTTGCTAAGTCACTGACCAACACTGAACTAAATCTCTAGCTTCCTTCTCTTCCTGGAAAATGGACAAATCTTAAATTTTATAGTTGGTCTTTGTGGTGATTAGCTTTTATGAGGAAGCCTTCTAAGAGCCCACTTAGAGTAATGAGCATAACAAATATTAGCTTGAAGGAAATTCCAAACTTTTTGAGATTTTGTGCTGAGAACTCAAGAGCAGACACCATTATTTGTGAAGAAATAAATCATTAACTCATTTGAATATTTCTTGTACTCTTATTTGATGTTTTTTATTTTGGAGCAAGTAGTGAATTGAACCCAGGGCCTCTGGCATGATAGATAAGTGTTGTGTTGTATCACTGAGTTAAATCCCCAGCCCTGGCACTAATTTATTTTGTGTCCTGCCAATATTAGGCTTAACACCTGTAACCTAGTCAGAAAACCTTTGGGCTTTGATCTATGTCCTAATTGGTAACATTATTCTCTTTTAGGAGAAGTTCACAGAATTAGGAAAACCTGTATTATAATCACAATTCATAATGGTATTTCATTGTTTTTGAAGTCATTTGGCCTTGATTATTTTGTTTTACTGTTAGGGTTGAACAATAAAAAGAAGCTTAAAATTAATAAATTTTCATCCATTCTAGTCTCTTGACTTTGCATAAGGAGACTTTTCTTTTCCAAGGCTAATCCTTCCATATTCTTTCATCCTATCCTTTTGCATCATTGTTTATCTCCACTGACCTCTTTTTCTCTACAAAGATGGAATTAACTCAGTAATACTAGGCTGGCCTTGAACTCATGGCACACCTCTGCTTTCCAAGTGCTGGGGTTAAAGTCATACACCATGCCCTGCTAAAGTGTTTTCATATAGTGCTTGATGGTGGACTGACAAAGTTAAATCTGTCCACAGTTCTTTATGTCAATGTAACTTTTCAGTAGTTTAAAGCAATAGGGAATGTTAATATTAATTTAAATATGTAAAACAAGATCTTTAAATTTTAAATGTATTTCTAAGTGACCGTACTAAAGTCTTAAAAATTAAAATTACTAAAAATGTGAGTGGATTATATTAAAAGCACATATTTCTAGAACTTGACTACTAATTATCTCATACTAGGCCTTGTCAGCTAAACTAGCTTAGCAGGAATGAATAAAACTGGCCAAAACATAGTGTCTAGCTCCTAAAAGTTTTGATTTTTAGCTTATGTTTCTCTGTTTTGGTTTCAGAGTGAAGTCAATCCAAGCTGAAAAGTAGATTTAAAGACATACAATGGATGCCAACTAAGCACATACATAGCAGTTGTAATTTGTCTACTGGTTGGTCTGCTGTTTTCTGGCAAAACACACACCCTTATGGTCTGATTTAGTGATACTAAGATGCAGGAAAAAAAAAAAAACGGGAAAGTACAGTGGGCAAGGACCTGACAAAGCGTTTTGTGATTAGATCTAATTTATATTTCGGTAGCTAGATTTAAAAAGTTGTTCAATGAATTGTATATACTTTTCTCTCATGAGCTTAACTATTATTAACTAACAACCTTGTTTTGGGGTATGTAAGTGTATTGTGTGTGGGGGGGGGGGGCGGTATATGCTTCCCTTGTGCTTCTTGAGGCCAGAGGAGAAAGTCAGGTATCCTTCCTCCATTGCTCTTTCACTTGTTTCCTTGAGACAGACTCTTTTCACTGGTTTTGGAGTTTTGGCATTTTTGTGAGCCCTAGTGATTCCCTTTTTTGTTTCTTATTGGAGATCTTGGGATAGAGATGTTATTTCAAAGCCAGACATGGTGGTGAGCGTCTTTAATCTCAGCACTTGGCAGGCAGAGGTAGGAGGCTTACTGTTAAGTTTGAGGCCAGCTTGAACTAGAGTGAGTTCCACATAACTAGAGGGAGACCCTACTTTGATAAAACACAAACAAAACAAAACAAAAAGAAATGTTATTTCATTTGCCTTAATCTTAAACTAATATTTTATAAAAAGAACATAGCAATAAAAGAAATTAATAGGATGAATGAAGAAATAATACTATTTTCATGGGTGAGCAGTCTTATCGCATACCATTTCTTTCCAGTTAATAATAAATTCAATGCAATCCTAGTAAAAATGCCTAGTAAAAATACCATAACTTCCATGGACTTAAACTAATTTTAAAGCTCATATTGGGAATAAAAAGTTCAAAATAGCCAATGAATTCCTCAAAAGAAAAAAAATGCTCTGATGGATTTCAAAATATATTTTAGTACTGTGTAATTCAAGTGGTAGATGGGTATATCAGTATAATTGAATATAGGCCCAGAAATAGATCATGTATATTTCGGAATTTGATTCATAATGTAAGTGGTATTACTGGTGATGGAGAGAGCCTATTCACTAAGTGATCCGAAGCAAGTGGCTTTCAGTGTCGGAGAAAACTAAACTTAGATCCCAACCATATTACATGTCCAAAAATCTGTGACAAATGGAATGAGCATACACATATGACATCAAACTTGATAATGTTTAGAAGGCATGCCTGTTGAGATGGCTGTTATCAAACAAAAAGTAAGTATTGAGGGGGTAGAGAAATTGGAACCCTTTGTGTCTTGATAGCATGAAATGGCCATTATGGAAGACAGTGTGGTGGTTTCTCAACAGATTAACAATTGAATTTTCATATGATGCAGTAGTCCTACTTCTGGGTATAAGCCCAAGAGAATTGACAGGGGTCCAAAAAATGTGAATGCCAATAACATGGATAATAGCCAAAAATAAATAAATAAATAAATCTAAGTGCTCATCAACAGGTGACTGGATAAATGAAACATGATATATTAATACAATGAAATGATATTCAGCCTAAAAGGAATGACTTTCTGACATGTTATAACCTAGAAAATATTCTAAGTGATATAAGACCAAATGTTACATGTTTTTATATGAAATATCATCTAAAACCAGCAGATTCATAAAGATTGGAAAGTATGGTGATTGCCAAGGCCAGAAGACAAGGCTTAGGAGAGCATGGACAGTTATTGTTTAATAGGTGGAGTTTCAATTTTGAAAGATGAAGAAAGTTCTGGAAATGATTAGTGGCACTAGTTCTGCAGTAATGAGACTATACCATTGAACTGTTAATTAAAAATAAAAAAAAGCTTAAAATGATAAATTTATGTTATGGTTTTTGTCCCAAAAAAGTAAAAATTCAGTTCCTATACCTTTTGTGTGTATGTGTAGTACACATACATGTATGTGTTCATATGCCTGTGGGTGTATGGGTATGTGTGGGTACATGTGTATTTGTTTGAATGTGGAAGCCAGAATTCAAGTTTTATGACTCTCATTCTCTACCTTATTCTTTATTTCCCTGTATGTGTATATGTGGAATGGTATGTGTATGCATGTGTGTGTGTGTGTGTGTGTGTGTGTGTGTGTGTGTGTGTGTGTGTATGCTTTTGGCAAAAGGTTGTTTGCCTGCTATTGCACTGCTCTTCCACTTGTTTCTATTTGAGCTGGAATCTCTTACTGATCCTGGAGTTTGCTGTTTTTCATGAGTGTGGACAATTCTCTGGTCTCTGCTCCCCTTTTAGGACTGGAATTATAAGCATGCATATGGTCACATGTAGCTGTGTGGAATCTGAAGATTTGAACTCATGTAGTTTCAGACTCCCTTGGGCATTCATGCTTGTGCAAGAATCAGATTTGACCACTGGTCCACTTTTTCAGACAGACCTCTACCTATTTTTTGAGACAGGACCTCTCTGAACTCAGAGCTCACCCATTCAGCTAGACTAACTAGTTAGCAAGTTCCAAGGATCCCCCTGTCTCCACCTCCCCAGTGCTTGGATTGCAGGTGCATGCCATCAGTGCTGGCCCTTGGGGACAAGAACCCTTGTTTACACAACAAGGGCTTTACTTTTGGGTCATCTCCAAGGTTCTGGGTACTATATGCTTAAAATGAGATTAATAACACTTTACTCTGATGGCTTTTTATAAGTATTTAATAAACTAGCATTTGAATATATTAAACAAGGAGAAGATATTTCTCTCCCCCACCAAGTTTTGCTTTCTGTCTTCTTATCTTTTGTATAGGACAGTCCAAGTCAAAAGATTCCTAATATCCCTTTGTCAGGACAAAATTACTAATCTTGTTTAAGAAGGTCAACTTAAAAGACTAGCAGTGGAGGGAGAAAAAATAATTGTAATACATCCAGTGGAACCAGAAATCACTAAGACAAATGACCTATGAGAAAAGAATACAAAAAGATAATTTGTAGACTAGGAATGGCCAGTATAAATATGATGTCACTGTATATTGGGGAAATGAAAACTGAAACAATGTTAGAGGTTGTAAAGCATTAGTATAAATATAAAAAATGCAAAATAATACTTTTCAAGGGCACAAATCATGTGAATTATTATAGGTTCTGCAGATTTTTCCCTCTATCTCGTTCTCCATTTTATTCACTTTTCCTGCCAAATCAGAGGGTAATGCAGAGGATTGCATCCACATGTCTTTTTTTTTGAATAATTTGTTCATTGTTAATAATTAGAAACACTGAATGAACAAGTCTTGTGTTGGTACTTCTATTTCCCTCCTCCCTGCCTACAATCCTCTAAAGGCCCTCTTCAGTTGGATTACTGGAACCATCCATGAGATAGAGGGTTATGAATTGGATAAGCAGTAGCCAGTTTTTTTTTTCTTTATTATTGTTGGGGGGGCAGTGTCTCTGGATATTTGCTCTACCATGGCTCTTACAATCTTTCCGCTGCCATCTTCTGCAAATTTCCCTTTGTCATGGTGGGTGAATTTTAAGTCTGAATTACTATTGAGGTTTTAAGAGTCTCTGGGTTTCTGCTGGAGTATCCTTGGTGTCCGTCTCCATTACTTTTTCATAGGTTGTCTGGCTTGCTGTGGAGGTAGCACTCTTGCTCTTCTCGCCACTTCTTCTGCAGTTTCATTGGGCCCTAGATGATGGGTTATGGGTGGTTCAGCTCCTGCCTATGTGCCAGGCATCATCTCAGGTTCAGATTTTTAATTTAGTTTTGTTTTTTTCAAGATAGGGCCCCACTCGAGCCCAAGATGACTTGCTACTAATTCTGTAGTCCCAGGCTGGCCTTGAACTCACAATGATCCTCCTGCCTCTGCCTTTCACATGCTGAGATTAAAGGTGTGTGTCACCATGCCTAGCTATAGTTTGTACAGAAACACTATGCAGTACAACTTTCTTAGGGATGGAAACCTTTTCTGTATTGGCACTGTCTAATACAGTAGTTACTAAGAACTTGAAATGTGATTAGAACAGCTAAAGGACCAAGTTTTATATCATGTTTAAGTCTCATGTGCCTATTGACACCATGAGGTGTACCTAATATAACGGATGGAACTGAGTTTTAAATTTAGTTCTGTATAAATTTATATAGTCGTATATAGCCAGTGGTTACCATACTGGACACTACAGGCCTTATAAACCAATATCAGATTCAGCTTCGTGGTCAAGCACTCACCTACCAGCTAGATTCCTCTCACTGTCGGAAGAGGAGATAGTAAAATAACAAAACCTGGTTTTGGAAAAGCACCTCATTCTGTTTTGTAGAAAGGATGGTTTCTTACATCTTTGGGGAAACTACTTATTATGTATCTAGTAGAATGTGTTTCTGTTACCAACTTCTATGCTACTTATAGGAATTGGTTTTGATTTTACTTTAATGTGCTTTGTTCCCCTGTTTTTGGTTATCATTCTCTTCCTATTTGCAAATTCTGGTTAGTACATACATTTTCTATTTCCTACTTTATAGACCAAAAGAGCTCAGTTTTGTTTTTTTTCAGTGCATGTGTGTATATGTTTTTATGTGTGCAGGTAGACATATATTGGAGGCTAGAGGATAGCCTCAAGAACTGCTCTCAGCAATTCCACCCATTTCCTTTTAAACAGGGTCTCATTGGTTTGGAGCTCACCAACTAGGCTAGAGTGGCTGGCCAATGAACTCTAGGGATCCTCCTGTCTCTCAGCCTTTCCTTGCTGGGATTATTAACACATGTCACCATGCCAGGTATTTTACATGGTTCTAGGAATCAAGTTTAGGTCCTCATGCTTGTGAGGCAAACATTTTACCAATTGATAGGTCAGTTTTTCTGAGGGGGCTTTTAGTTTGAAATACTATGAAAATTGTAGCTGGGCATGGTGGCACATGCCTTTAATCCTAACACTCAGGAGGCAGAGGTAGGATTGCTGTGAGGTCCAGGCCAGCCAGGGACTTTTGAGTGAGTTCCATTGTCAGCCGGGGCTGGAGTGAGGCCCTATCCTGAAGTAACATCAGGAGGCAACCAGATAGATACCCTGAGTAAGGAATCATTGCTTATGGAATCTAGAGCAGATGTATGGATCCTTAGAACGCATATTTGTTGAAAATTGGTATTCTTTAGTTTTTACAGAAATGGAGTGGGCAAGGAGAGTGTAGCCATTGAATTACTAAGTGAAGATAGTATATATTCTCTTTTAATGAGTTTATTTTCTTTCATTCATAAGCATTCATAATGAGTTTATTATCTTTCATTCATAAGCAGACTGCAAAAGCAGGGACAATTTTTTCTATAAGGTTCAGTCACAAAGTTAATAGAAAGTGTAGCTAGAACTGGAACACGGGTCTTTCTAATGCATAACATCGTCTGTCAGTAACATTTCTCAAAGCAGATAAACTATATTGTTAGTGGCTACCTGCTTCATTAATTAATAAAGCTTTAAAAAAAATAAGCAGTCGTAATCAAGAATAGATGAAGAGTTAGATGCTTGCACTTTTACAGTTTTAGTAAATCCAAAATATATAAAGGCATTATTCTTTATATGTGATGAAATACTTTATAATATTTAAAGGATGAACATTTCTTCATTGTATTCCCTATGATAATAATGTATATCTTGGCATATTGATAAAGGTAGAGGTTACATATAATAGTACAACTTTTAAAAGCAGATTTGCATTTCTGATTTTAAAACATTTTTCTTATTGTCCTAAAATAATTGTTAAACTATATTGTCTCACTGAAAACTTGCTTGGGGGAAGAGGCTGCTCACAGTAAGCTAATTTCAGTGACCCATCAGGTTATACCTTGACTTGTAATGATGGTAAAAAAAAAAAAGAGGTACAGAGAGCTGTTTCATTTGAATAATAGACTTGCCAATTAGCCATCAAGTGCTTCCATCTGTGAAATTGTTGATCAGATGGGTTAGCTGGGATGTTTCCAGACTAGGGCATCATAAATGGCACTTGAAAACTGTCACTTTGATGATGAGGTTTCAAGTATTACACTGCTTGATGCTGTGGAACCTTTCCCCCCCTCTTGCAGCACCATGTTTTTTTAGAACATACTGATCCCATTTATGAATGCTGTGGCATCAAGAGAACTTGGGAGACCTGCCATTGATGTAAAGTTCTGATTAATCTACTGGTCTGGCCTGTGCTGGTTGTAAACCAAGTGGTAATAGCTTCTTTCATGGTATTCACAATAATGTTGGGTGGTAATATGACTGGCACAGGGAGGCAATGCTTATTGCCTTTTGGCCATGGTGTTGGCACACTCTGGCAGGTTTCTTTACACTATCTCATTAATATAAACTCATTTTCAGATGTCTCGTTCCTTTATATACATGTATAGTAATTAAGCAATTTCTGTATTTAGCACTTGTATAAAATTTCTTTGGCATCTGTTCTGTGCAATTTTTAAGAATTTAAATTACTTTTTGAAAACTTAGATTTTAAATTTTGTTTACTAATAACTTGAAGATATATGTTTATGTAAATAAAAAGTATCATTTTACATGTCTTCCTTGCTAGGCCTTTTATGTATTATAGGAAGTTTACTTTCTCAGCTGATTTCCTTAAGTTCCTGTGGCTACGATTAGACATGGAAATCTCTGAATGACATTCCTCTTTGATAGGCCTGTATGAGGTGTTTCTTTTTTTTTTCCCCTTAAATTTATTTATTTATTTGAGAGAGAGAGAAAGAGGCAGAGAGAGGGAGAGAATAGGCACCCAGGGCCTCCAGCCACTGCAGATGAACTCCATATACAGGCACCACTTTGAGCATCTTACATGGGTATTGAGGAATCGAACTTGGGTCCTTCTGCTTTGTAGCAAATGCCTTAACCTCTAAGCCATCTCTCCAGCCCTTTTCTTTTTTTCTCATTTTGGCTGGGTAGATAGCTCTGGTTAAAGATGCTTGCATGTGTCTTTATTGCAACAACCTTCAGCAGTGAAAGAATACTAAAGCTCATGACCTAGCTAGCCTGGCCTTTCTAGTGGCAAAAAAAAAGAGAAAAGAGGTAGGAGAGGACCAGAACTTTAAACATACATTTACATTCTCTCTCTTTCTCTCTTTCTCTATCTCTATCTCTCTTTCTCATAAAACAAACAAAAGCAACTTATTTTCTCATTAGCCCAGATTCTTGAAATTTTAGCAGGCATCTTGGTCCCCAGTTTGAGGTTCATGACCTTTGTTACTTTGGCCTTCTCCCTTATCTCTGATCTGCCATAGTTACTAGGAAAGGAAGTCAGGGCTCCACAGGAGAGAATAAGAATGCAGTGTAAGCCTGTAGTAAAGTAGATAGTATGAGTTCCTTTTCTTATTCTTCAAAAGTAGATTTTCATATATTGGCATTATCCCAGGTCCTTTAACTTCCTCACATGGACAGGACAGTCTCTCAATGAGAGAAAAGTATGAACTCAGTTGTATTTCATTCCTAGTCTCTATTTATTGTGTCTTTTTTTTTTTCTGGAAAGTTTAGGTGATACTCCCTCTTATCTTCAGAATTGTAGGTTAGTAAATAAATAATACTAATTAAGTGCCATAGATTTCATAGGTGAGAAAATTGACATGTAACAAAAAGTTTCTTCAATATAACTAAAAAATAGGACATTTGAAAAAAATTGCTTTAGTGGAGAACTGAAAACCTCTGTTACTTTTTAATTTTTTTTCTATTTTTTCCTTTTTATCTTTATTTTTAGTTTCTTCAAGGTAGGGTCTTAATCTAGCCCATGCTGAACTGGCACTCACTCTGTAGTTACGAGCTGGTCTTGAGCTCTCAGTGATCCTCCTGTCTCTGCCTCTTGTTTGCTGGGATTAAGGGCATGTGCCACCACACCGAGCCAACCTATGTTACTTTTAAATGCACCCCTGCACCTCAGTAGAGCATTAAATGGAAATATAAGGAAAGGAAAAGAGAAATAGATGTCATAGTGTGATCTTTGCTTTTCTGCTCAGAAGGATGGGACATTGCCCTGTGCCTTTGGCTACTGTCACTCATGCTTTGTAAAAGTTTTTTCCTTCAGGGGTGTGTGTGTACTGGGCATTGAAGCCGGGGCCTGTGCATTCTAGGCAGGGGCTCTAGCAACTGAGTGAATAAATGAGTGTTTCATGAAATTGATGTAATAGCAGTTATTTTTAGAAATATCAGTAAAATGATTTTTGTTCCTTAATTCTCTGTTATACCGCAGAACTTCTTACCCTTGGGTTTCTAATGGGAATAAATCTGGAGGGTTATTGTATGAAAAACAAACAAGGTGTTTTAGATAGGCAGATAGTTATTTTTTAAATGTGCACACATTAAATAATATAGCATGTTACAGAGTAGAGAAATTATAAAAATTGGGTATTTGAATTTTAAATGTTCCTACCATCCATGTTCTCTTGTCTAGAAAGAAACTTCATTACTGGTTTCTTTTTGTCCATCTGAAGATATTCCATATCTGTAGTGTTTGATAGTACTTTATTAAAAGGCTGAGAAGTGATTTGATGGTGGAAATATATTTTTCTTATCCCTTGTGTAAGCCATTATCCACAAGTGGCTGGTATGACTGAAGAACTAAATGCTTATATAATTTGAGAGAGAGAGAGAGAGAGAGAGAGAGAGAGAGAGAGAGAGAGAGAGAGAGAGAGAGAGAGAGAGAGAACATATACTTTATGTGGGTACTGGGGAATCAAACCCAATTCATTAGGCTTTGTAGGCAAGCATCTTAACTGCTGAGCCATCTCTCCATCTCCTAAATGCTTAATTAATTTTGCCTAAATTTAAATTTAAATACTGCATTGCACCAGTGGCTACT
>PVHP010041999.1:0-14665 GCA_004024765.1 Zapus hudsonius
CCTGACCCGTCACAGGGTGACAGGGTAATAGTGGCTGGAGGAACATGGACGGGTACTGGTGAGAGAGACCTGTAAGTCTGTATATGATCAGCTTGGTGCTCAGCCGCCTGATGTCCAGGATTCACACCCCCAAACTGCACAATGGTACTGACCTGACTCATCACAAGCTCCTCCGTCTTGCCAATGACCTACAGGGCACATGTAGTAATATTGTGTCCAGAGGCCAGTGGGGTTGGTAGGGACTCAATTTTGTCCCAGGACTACTATAGCAATGGTAATCCATAAATCAACTAAACCTTTCTGAAAAGTAGGAGATGAGGACAGGGAGGTAGGCTTACAGGTTTGGATGACTTTTCTGGTTAGGGTGTCTGATAGGCTCCAAAGAAAACTTTGGGGCCTATAGGGGTTGTGTCTGGTCATCAGAGGGGGAAGACAAATAAGTATAACAAGTAGCATTATGGCTGTTGTTGAACCAGTTTTATCCAAAGGGGGTTGGTGGGGTGGCATCGGGCCCACCATCGGGTGTCAGGGTTGTCATGCCTGCTGTCCAGTAGAGGTTTAATGTGAGAATTATGGATCAAAGTCTGTATGGCATCTACCTTGACCACAGTTGGGGTGGTCAAAATGACAGTATGTGGTCCTTTCCACTGAGGCCAAAGAGTCTCCTTGTGGTGTCTCTTAATCCAGACTAGATCACCAGGCTTATGACCATGGGGCCGGGCTCATAGATATGTCTCAAGATTGGAAAAACATTGTTTTGGGCTGTCTGTAAGGCCTGGACAGATTTAAGGAATTTGTATTCAAAGATTTCATTGATTAATTCAGCTTGGAGTTGGGGAAAGAAAGGGGGAGGTCTCCCAAATATAATGTCATAAGGTGTTAACCCATATGTATATGGGGTGTGGAAGTTTGAACGTTTTAAAGTGGGATGAGCTTAGAAGTTCTCTAAGCTGTCATTGTCCAAGGTAGGCTCCCCTGTGGATCTGATATACCAAGGATCTGGCAAATTCCTCAGGGAGGATGAGATGACAGTCAGCAGTGCATCTCCATCCTCCTTTGGTATAATCATTTGGGAAGGAATTAAAGTCCTTATCATCCTGGGCAGTATATTCAGGAGCAGCAGGCAAAGCTAGCATACGTAGAGCTACCAACAGATGGGATTGATTTATGGCAGCCTCTCTGGCTGCCTACTTGGTTCTATTACCTTGGGCCTCTGGAGTGTCCCCTTTTTGATGTCCTGGACAATGGATTATGGCCAGTTTCTTAGGTGGCCAGAGGGCGGCCAGTAAGTCAAGAATTTCCTCCTGGTTTTTTTTTTTTTAATAGTTTTTCCTTCTGCAGTTAGCAGTCTGCACTCGCAGTAGATGGCACCATGGACATGGGCAGTAGTGAAAGCATACCTGCTGTCCAGGACTCCTTGAATCCTTGGCTCATTCTGAGGGATTCTGTAAATACCATCAGTTCTGCCTTTTGAGCTGAGGTTCCTGAAGGTAATGCAGAAGCCCAGACTGTCTCAGTAGGGGACACCACCACCACCCCCATGTACCTGGTTCCATCTCAAATAAAGCTGCTACCATCGGTGAAGTAGATGACATCTGGTCCCCTCCATAGGACATTGGTCAAGTCCGGTCTGGTCCCTTGGACTTGTTGAAGCACCTCAGAGCAGTCGTGAAGAGTCTCCATATTTGGATTGGGCAGCAGAGTTTCAAGGTTAAGGGCTGAGGTGGGTCAGGTGGGCATTTATCATCCAACATCTGGAGGATTTTTCAGAACTCCTTTGATAGAATCAGGGCTGGTAATAGTCAATGGCTGTCCCAAGGTTAACTTGTCTGCATCTTTTACCAGAAGAGCAGTGGCTGCAATGATACGGCCATCAGGCTATAACCAAGTCCAGACTCTTGGACAGATAGGCCATGGGCCATTTCTAGGGGCCAAGTTGTTGAATCAATACCCCCTTTGTCACTCCTGACCGTTCATCCACAAAAAGCTGGAATGGTTTGTGGACATCAGGTAGTGCAAGGGCTGGTGTCTCTAGAAGGGCCATTTTTTTGGGGGGGGCCTGGAAGGCCTGATCTTGGGCCCCTGTCCAAGTGAAAGAATTTTCATTGCCCTGGGTGGACTCATAAAGGGGCCAGGAAATTTTTGCAAATCCAGGTAGCCAAAGTCTACAGAATCCAGCTGAGCTGAGGAACTCCCTCTGCTGCCATTCTTGTTTTGGGGGTCAGGATCCCAAGTATGGTTTGTTTATGAGCCAGGGGACAGCCATCTTTTTTCCTGCTTTGAGGATATATCCCAGGTAAGTAACCTTAGGGACACAAATTTGGGCCTTTTTGGCTAAGACCTTGTCTTAACCTAGGACTGCCAAGATCCGCAAGAGGTCCTTAGTGGCCCCTAGGAAGTTGTCCTGGGTTTTAGCTGCTAGCATGAGAACATCAACATATTGTAGGAGACTCACTTCTGAGATAGAGATTTGGAACTCACTCAAGTCCTGGTGTAGGGCTTTATCAAAGATAGTGGGTTTTTGAACCTTTGTGGAAGGTGGATTCAAGTCATCTGTTTGATGAAGCCCTGTTTAGGATCCTGTCATTCAAAGGCAAAGAGAGGTTGACTCTCTTTTGCCAGGGGTAAGCTGAAGAAGGTGTCCTTTAGATCAAGAACAGTATACCCCTGGGGAGAGTAGATAAGAGAGTGCATGGATTAGGTACTGTGGGGTGGATATCCTCAACCCATTTGTTGACTTCTCTTAGGTCAATGGCTGATAGTCTGAGGTACCTGGATTTTTCACTGGAAGGAGTGGTGTATTCCAAGGTGACTTACATGGGGTCAGGATATCATATTGTTTTAGTCTGTCTGTGTTTCTGGATGCCCAGGTGGGCCTCTGGGGTCATAGGGTATTGTTTGACCCCTACAGGGATACCAGTAGGTTTGAGAGTCACAATAACAGGAGCTTGATGTAGTGCCAACCCCGGGGGGCTGGTTTCTGTCCAAACCTCAAGAATCAGGTGTTGCAGTTCAGAGAGAGCTGTCTGAGGTTGTATTGTCAAAAGATTAGAGTAGAGGCGATATTCATCCTCTAGGTTTATGACCAACACACAGATGACGTTGGGCCTTGGGGAGACCATCATCCCCTTCTCAGTGAAATGAATACGGGCCTTCATTTTACTTAACAAATCTCCAGGAGGAGGTAGGGGCAGTCAGGGATGACCATGAGAAAATGAGAAACTGTCTAGAAGTCCAATGCGCTATCCATTGTGCCACAGAGCCAGACGAAAATGAGAAACTTTACCTTTTCCCAGGTCCACAGAGCATTGTGTGGTCCATGGGTAGAGGTCAGTTCCTGTTGCTCCCTGGACCCAGGTCTTTTTACCTGACAGGGGGCCCATGGCTGATTTGAGGACTGAGTGATTAGCCCCAGTGTCCACAAGACAATCAACAGGACGCCCTTCCACTTTTAAAGTTACCCAAGGCTCGAGGAGGGGAGGCGAGCCCTGTCTCCCTCAGTCCTCTAATCCAGTTATTTCTAAAAATTTGCAGGGCTCATACTCTGGTTTCTTTCTTTCTTTCTTTCTTTTTTTTTTTTTTTTTTTGGTTTTTCAAGGTAGGATCTCGCTCTATCCCAGGCTGACCTGGAATTCACTCTGTAGTCTCAGGGTGGCCTTGAACTCACAGCAATCCTCCTACCTCTGCCTCCTGAGTGCTGGGATTAAAGGTGTGCGCCGCCACGCCCAGCTTGTTGTAAATCTTGGTGGCAATTATAACCAGTTCTAAAAGGTTTTTATCTTCAAATCCATCCATGCACTGGAATTTCTTTTTAATATCTGGGGCAGCTTGGTTGACAAAGGCCATATTGACAGCCATCTGGTTCTCTGGTGCCTCCAGGCTCAAGGGAGTATATGTCTTATAGGCATACATCAGTCTCTCCACAAAGACACCAGGGGATTCCTCTCTACCCTGAATTACCTGACTAACCTTTGATAAGTTTGTGAACCACCCATTAGAATCTGGTCATAGACCTTTAGCTGTTCCCTACCTTTAAGTGTGTTGGGTTTCCAGTCCCTGGGGCTGGGACAAGTGGCTGGGAAAGCCTCATTGATTTGGGTCTGGTCATCTGTGGGATGCCCATCAGGACCTGGGACCAGTTTCCAGCACTCCCGGCGAATGTGATCCCTCGCTTTTGTGAAGAAAAGAATCTGGAGAAGCTGTAGACAATCTTCCCAAGTGGGTTGATGAGTGAAAAGGATAGTATCTAAAAGATCTGTGAGTGCTTGGGGCTTTTTAGTAAAGGAGGGATTCTGGAATTTCCTGTTATAGAGATCACTAGTAGTGAAGGGAAAATCGGTTAAATATTGGTTCCCATCCTCATTGGGTGGCCCAATGGCCTGGAGCGGGAGGGCTGCAGAAGTAGCTGGGCACTGTCTCCTGGAACAGGTGTGGAGGAGGCTGGGAGGGAGATCTTCTTCTGGAGATGTAGAAGGGGGAAGAACCTCCGGGGTCTTGGATTTTCCTTTGTCCCCTTTTAACTGGAGAGAGAGAACAGCAGACCTGTTAGTGGATGGGATCAGAGGTCTTAACCAGGAGAGAGGGTCAAATAAAAGAACGCCAAGCCAGAATGTAAGGGACTTGGTCTGGGTGGCCCATATGACTAAAAAATCACAGTTTGAGTTTGAACCACAACCTCCTGGGGCCATCGACCTGGAAGGTTGGCCAGTTTACCTGGCAGTATGTCTGGGGTTTGTTGGGCTTCACTTTCAATGCTGAAACTGTCTCGGCATACTGGAAATCTTTAAAATGAACAATGACAAGGTCTAGGGGAGTGGAACGTTGCGAGGAAGATTGGTCTATGCTGAGGAAGAGAGAGATAACTAAACAGAGGCTGAAAATAACAGCAAGAAAGCAAAAGTAGGGAAATGAGAAGTTGGTAATATTAGAAGGGAGCGCTGCATCATGGATCTCCCAAAAGGGCAAGTCCAGAACCTGTCCCAAAAGGCCGTAACCTCATGACCCACTTACCAGAGGAGGGGTCTAGGTGTCCCCCAACCCCCTCCAGCTCTGAGACCAATAACGTGTCTGCCCGTTCTCATTTGAGCCCCAGGTTGTCTAGATACCAGAGAATCAGAAATCAAGTAAAAAAGACTTACTGGTCAACCCAAAAAGCATCCTCCTCAAGTTGCATGTTCCCGGACAAGCCCCCAAAATGTTGGGTCTGGGTGTGCGCAAATGATGAGACAGGTACCAAATGAGCTAAGAAACAGGATATCTTTATTGCTGTGGACTTTGTAAGCTAATGGATTAGGGACATAGCCAGACTTGGGAGCTGGAACTGCATCCCCAAAGTATTGGCTCACAGGTTTTTTTAAACAGAAAAAAAAAAAAAACCACAAATGGGTGCAGGCCAGTGGCCTGAGGGAGTAGTTGGGGAACCTTCAACAGGATTGGTCAGGTACAGGTGAGGAGATGTCTTGGGGTCCATTCTTAGAAACTAGTGGTCTCAGAATCAGGGTGTTGGCAAACTCAGAATAGGGTAGGGTACCAGGGACTTGTCGTTACAGTAGCAGGCTAGAATAACAGTAAATGTTGCTGAGGAAACTAGGAACAGGTACGGTATTTTGACCTGGTGCTGGGGAAACCAGGAGCTGATTGGTTGGGTTGGGGGCCCAGGACAGTGGGTGGTTTATTTTCCTGGAACAAGGGGTTACAGAGTAGTCCTAACAGTTAACAAAATGGAGGCCCTCTGTCCAACCCTAGCCCTTTACATATATGAAAGTCATGGATTTAAAATGTTTAATGTGGATGAACTGGTCTCTCTACACATTTGCTAAAACAGTGGTCTTACTGATTAAATGATGAATGAAACAGTTGTGGCCTTTCAGATAATTGGACAATTACAGTAATTGCTTGTAGCCAAAGGAATGTAACAAACAATATACACCCTTAAAAAAAACTGCACGTCTTCCTTCAATTCCCCGTAAATTAGGGAGAGTCTCTTAGTGGGAAGTTGACACAAGCTAGGGTAGTGACAGCTTAGCAACCTGGGATGCCCACCTGTATTAAGTTGTATGTTCACCTCACTTCAAACAACTTAATAGGTTGATCCTCCCTAGAAAGCCCTTAATAGGGGCTGGAGAGAAGGTTTAGTGGTTACTTTCAGAGCCTGATGACCTGAGTTCACCCACATAATGCCAGATGTACAAAGTGGTGCATGTGTCTGTAGTTCGTTTTCAGTGGCAGAAGACCCTCAGGTACCCATACTCACTCTCTCCATGCCTTCTTTCTCTATCTTAAATAAATTAAAAAGGAAAACCCTTAATACTTCCTATTTTGTGGTTCATTTTCATTCAATCTCATCCTGGAAACATGCTGTGATTCTACTTGACCTGGATTTTGGGTGCATGCATAGTAAGTAAGGTGAACTGTCTTCTCAGTGAGCTTTTAGGGAAAACCTCCTATTGGCTATGTTGTGCTTAAGCATGATTAAAATTAGATGCATAATGAGAAAGGACATGTATCATGAACTAAGACTTACATAACTCGGGCTGGAGAGTTGGTTCAGCAGTTAAGGCACTTGCTTCCAGTGCCTAAGGCCCCTGGTTTAATTCCCCAGGACTTACATAAGCCAGATCTACAAGGTGGTGGCCCTGATGCTCTCTCTTGGAAGGCAGAGGTAGGAGGACCACTGTGAGTTCAAGGCCACTCTGAGACTACAGAGTGAATTCCAGGTCAGCCTGGGCTAGAGCGAGACCCTACCTCAAAAAAAAAAAAAAAAAAAAAAGACCGATGGAAACAAAATCACTTGGTTTTAGCTTTTATTATTCTGTTTGTTTTTCATTTCTTTTTTCCTCCTCAAGGCAGGATGTCACTATAGCTCAGGCTGATCTGGAACTCAATCTTGTAGTACCAGGCTGGCCTCACACTCATAGTGATCCTCCTACCTCTGCTGGCACTAAAGGCATGCACAACCATGCCTGGCCTGTTTTTTTTTTTTTTCCTCTCTCTCTCCTGGAAGCTCACTGTGGAAAGACACTGACCAATTTTAACTTTATAGTTATTATGGTTTATAACCTTATAATAGTATATGTTTCCCTTTAATAGAGATGGCTCATGCACTTTAGAAAACTTTTTATAGAATTCATAGTGCTTATTTTACAAGGAGGTAATGGACTTTTTACAAAAGAGCTTTAGAACTAATGGGAATGTCTTTGGCTGAAGAAGCTAAAAACTTTAATTTCAACAGCTAGTGTCATTTACTCACTGAACAGAAACAAACAATCTGGAGGATTGAAAATTACAGGCACAATTAAAATTTTGTACAATAGGCCAAGTTTGACAAATAGATTTAAATATTTGTCCAGTAGATGAAGTTTTCAAATTGTTATATAATTTAACAGGAATGTCCCAAGTAGGAACAAGTCTTGTTTGCTTGTTTGTTTGTTTTTCTGGTAAGGATAGAGCCTCACTCTAGCCCAGGCTGATCTGAAACTCACTCTTTAGTCCAAGACTGGTCTAAAACTCACAGTGGTCCTCCTACCTCTGCTTTCCAAGTGTTGGGATTAAAGGCATGCACCATCACACCTGGTTAAAACAAGTCTTTTTAATTGAATTTTTCCTATTGCTAAGGTGAAGACTTTGCCCATGGGAAAACATACAAGCTTAGCATTTGGATAAGATTTAACCATCTGTTGTAGTTAACTTCTCTTGTTGCCGCCCAGAAAACAAACCAACTAAAGTGGCTTGTGGAGGAATATGTTTATTTTGGCTTACAGACTCAAGGGGAAGCTCCATCACTTGGCAGGGAAAATGACAGTATGAGCAGACGGTGACATCACCTCCACCACAGCACTGCAAAAAGCAGCAGGAAGGTGTGGCAAACACTGGCAAGGGGAAGCTGGCTATAACTCCCATAAATGGGCCCCCAATAACACACCTCCAACAAGGTTCCAATTCCCAAACTGCTATCATCTGGGGATCAAGCATTCAGAACACATTCATTTGTTGGGGACACTTGGATCAAACCATCACAATCTGCCCCTGACCCTCACAAACTAATAATCATACATGATGTAGAATGCAATGAATTCAGCTCAACTCCAAAAGTTTCCAGTGTTTTTATCAATCCCAATGGTACTCAAACATCTTTCAACTGAGCCATAATATGAAAAAAAAAAAAAAACAACCACATAATAGCACAGAAGAACATTCATACTGCAAAAGATGGCACTGGGCATTAGCAAAGACAGATTGAACCAATACAGACAGGGAAAACATCAAACTCTAATAACCCCAAGTCAGATAATAACCAGTGATGGGTCTCTTGAAGTTCTGATTCCACCCCTCTAGCTAGCCTACTCACAGTCCAGGAAAACTTCATCCGGTGCTGGCAGCTCTCCTTGGCAGCCATCCCATAGTCCAGGCATTTTACTGGGTCTCCAGTGCAACCCATGATTCATCCTCATGGCTCCACTGGGCTTCCACACAGGCCATCCAACAGACCTGCTTCACACTGCCCATGGCCATTTCCAAAAACACAATCATGTTGCAAATCCAATTACCCTCTTTCCTGCATTTGTTATACTCCATAGCAACAGGTGGGCTACCAACTTGTTAATGCAGTGGGGGGGGGGAATAAAGCCAACTTTGAAGAGCAGGAAAACTTTAACATTCAGGCCCCTTACTTCAAAAGAGTATGCATTCTTCTGTCCCAATGCAGATCACCTGGCCCAATCTCAATGGTTGTAATCTCTTAAACAATTGCAGCTGAACGGGCAGCAGTTTCAGCCCAGAGATTCTTTCTGTGCCATTTCCATCTGCTCACACCAGTCCATTTCCACACACAGCAACCCTGCACAAGTTCTCAGGACACAGGCAGGCAGAACACAGCAAGCCTCTCAGGCAAATTGCTTCTAGACCAGTCCTGACAAAGTTCTTTCTTGCCCAAACTCCACAGTCCATAGTCCTTACTGCATTCAGGTCTTTCCATCTCTGACCAGAATGGTCCATCAAGCTATACTTATAGCACTGCAAGGGGTCTCTTAGGTCGAGGCTTCAAAACCATCCACATTCCTCCTGCAAATCACTTCCAAAAGGCCAAAAGCCACAGAATCAAGGTTTTAGCAGCTATGACAGATCCCACTCTCTGGTGCCAAAATTGTCATAGTTAACTTCTATCATTGCTGAGCAGAGAAAAACCTGACCAAAGCTGCTTGTGGAGAATGGGTTTATTTTGACTTACAGACTTAAGGGGAAGCTCCATCACAGCAGAGAAAACAATGGCATGAGCAGAGGGTGACATCACTTCTGCCACAGCACTGCTAACAGCAGTAGGAAGGTGTGCAAACACTGGCAAGGGGAAGCTGGTTATAACCCCCTCCACCCCCAACAACACAGCTCCAACAAGTTTTCAATTCCAAAACTGCCATCAGCTGTGGATCAAGCATCCGAAACACATATGTTTTGGGGGGACACCTGGATAAAGCACATATATTTTGGGGTGACACCTGGATCAAACCATCATACTGACTGTAAGTGGCTCATTTGGTAAAAGGATAAAACAAGATCCTTGTTTTCTTTTTTTTTTTTTTTTTTTTTTCGAGGTAGTGTCTCGCTCTAGCCCAGGCTGACCTGGAATTCACTCTGTAGTCTCAGGGTGGCCTTGAACTCACAGCAATCCTCCTACCTCTGCCTCCCGAGTGCTGGGATTAAAGGCATGCGCCACCACGCCCGGCTACAAGATCCTTGTTTTCTAAGTCAATTTTGGGGTAAACATTTGTTGCATTGATTTTTCCTCTGGGGAGATGAAAACACATGTCTATTCATCCCAGATAGGGCACCAAAGTAATGACTGCACTAAAATTCAATTTTGGTGAACCAGTAGGTTTACTGAGCTTACTTCCAGAGCACAAGTGAGGGGTTACTTACAGGAGCATGGATGAATCAGAGGCAGCTGCAGCACCACAAAGTCCCACTCTGTCATGGCAGCAACTTTATGGAAGCTGCATCATGGAGTCTTAGGAATCAGCAGCTCAGAGGATATTTAAAAACAACAACAACAACAACAACAAACATTAGCGGGGCTGGAGAGATGGCTCAGCAGTTAAGGTGCTAATGACCTGCGTTTGATTCTCAAGTACCCACATAGAGCCAGATGTGCAAAGTGGCACATGCATCTGCAGTTTGTTTGCATTGGCTGGAAGCCCTGGTGTGCCCATTCTTTACTTCCCTGTGTCTCCTCTCTGTCTCTTCTTTCTCTCTCTCCTTGCAAATGAATAAACAAAAATGAAATAGAACAACAAGGAGTACAAACAAACAAATACAGCGTTAGCAAGGTCTACTATAGCATGAAAAGATGCCACTGCTTATATCAATTGCTTCCTGGAAGTGCAATACTGGGGACACAGCATGGACAGGAGGCTATTCCATGTAGCCTTCCACAGCCCACAAACGTCTTCCAGGAGTCACCTGCTTCCTTATCCTGGGACACCTCCATGGGGCCTCTGTGCATCTCCCCACCCTGGACTGGCTCTGCGGGGCCCACCCAAGCTGCTTGGTCAGTCCCAGAGCCAAGTAGGGGTGGGGCTGCTCTCCTGCCTGATGCTGTGCCTGAGGCTGTGGTTGGCTCCCTAGATGTGATTCTCCACGTTGACATTGCTCTTCTACTATTCAAACTTGGCTGCTGAGAGGGTCCTACCTAGGTACTTTTTTTTTCAGGAGAGGAATGCACTCTGGGGGTATAATTGCCCATCCCTGGGACATTAGTCTTCCTCTCCCCCTACATTGATTTTTTTTATTTTGGGGGGTAGGGTCTCACTGTAGCCCAGCCCAGGTTGTCTTCATACTCATGGAGCTGACCTTACTTACAAGTAAGCATGCCACTCCATATTACTCCATATTAAGAGGAAAATTAAGCCGAGCATGATGGCAAATGCCTTTAATCCCAGCACTTGGAAGGCAGAGGTAGAAGGATCACTGTGAATTCAAGCTCAGCATGACACTATATAGTGAATTCCAGGTCAGCCTGGGCTAGAGTGAGACCTCCTGATCTCCAAAAACACAAAGAGGAAAATTGACACCCTGGGATTTCACCCCCACTTTCAGACACTCAACCTCCTGATGGCCCAGCTGTAACTATATGTTATAATACTTATAAGTCCCATTCAAGTGTTTCCACTACAAGAATACACTGTACCACGCATTATGTGCAGAAGAATAGCTGTGTTGGGATTTCAATCCCTGCAGATGCTCCACCCTCAGCTAATTCAGCCTTAGCTGCATACCTTGTCACCATAACCAAGATCATGCACTCATGCCCCAAACTCATCTGTCATTCTGTCTGTGCTCTATCTTGACTGCCAGGTGTGTGAATTTGTCCTCTGGGGAGATACAAAAACAGGTCTAGTCAGGCGTGGCACACCATTACTGGATTATACACTGCTGGGATTGACCCCAGAGCCTTGTGCATGCTAGGCAAGCATTCTACCAACTGTGTGAATGTCTCAAGTATCCAGGGAAGAAGAAAAGTAAACTAGCCTATTTCAGAAAGAAGAAAATACTTATTAATCCCTGAAACAAAAAAGACTAAATCTTGATAGAGAGCTTGACTTTTTGCTTTTCAAAATTCTGGTTTAGCCGGGCGTGGTGGTGCATGCCTTTAATCCCAGCACTCAGGAGGCAGAGGTGGGAGGATCGCCATGAGTTCAAGGCCAGCCTGAGACTACATAGTGAATTCCAGGTCAGCCTGGACTAGAGTGAGACCCTACCTCAAAAAAAAAAAAAAAACAAAAAACAAAAAAAAAATTCTGGTTTAAATACCCTAAGTTAATACAGTTATTTACCTTAAACACACATGCACATACTTTGTCCTATGACAAGGTGCACCATAAAGAACACTTACTAAGCCGAGTGTGGTGGCGCAGGCCTTTAATCCCAGCACTCAGGAGGCAGAGGAAGGAGGATCACCATGAGTTCAAGGCCACCCTGAGACTACATAGAGAATTCTAGGTCAGCCTGGACTAGAGCTAGACCCTACCTCGAAAAACCAAAAAAAAAAAAAAAAGTTTATTGGGGTTCCTTATAGAGCATAAGTGTGGGGCTACAGGACTGTGGGTGACTCATAGGCAGCTCCACCCCCATAAAGTTCCACCCCATCCTGGGTGGCCATTTTATGGGAGCTGCATCATGGAGTCCCACTTCTAATTAACTTCTTTTTTTTAAAGATTTGGAGAGATTTTATTAGATTAAGAGAGGGAAAGAGGAGGAAGTACAGAGAGCTCCCGCCATGAGGAAGGCGAGAGGGGGTAAATCCCCCTAATTAACTTTTTTACTTCCTATATCCTCCAGCTTCTCCCAAACCCCTGGGAGGGGAAGGGCAGAAGGTTGCAATCACTGGAATTTCAGGAGAGGGGTCTTGCATGACCTTCCTCACTTCCATCTGCTTGGGAGTATCAATAGCTTACTACCATTGTCATAGGCCTGGCTATCACTGTATCGTTCTGTTCTAATGTTGTCATGGCTACAGGCCAATGCCATCTCTACTCCAAGATGGTATCATGTTGTGTCTTGAGGAAAAGCACCATACAACAACATTACTAAGAGAAGATCAATATTTAGGAAAACCTTGTTTTAGTTTTATTTATTTATTTTTTTTTGAGGTAGGGTCTCGCTCTAGTCCAGGCTGACCTGGAATTCACTCTGTAGTCTCAGGGTGGCCTTGAACTCATGGTGATCCTCCTACCTCTGCCTCCCGAGTGCTGGGATTAAAGGCGTGCACCACTACTCCTGACTTGAAATCTATCCTTTTTACCGGGACATATTTGGATACACTGGAGGGAAGATCAAGGCCTTGTTTGAAATGTCGTTTGAGAATGATGTTAGCCTAATAGCTATTTCTACAGAAATAAGGTTGGCATTATGGAGCCAATGCTTAGAAAGTGACTCCGGGGGAAAAAACGACCTTATTCCTGTGTTTTCAGTTCTTACAGGTTACTTTCAAGCAAGCCTAGAATCTGACTTCAAGAAGAGCAGAATCCACCTACATTTATGGGTCTTCCTAGTGAAGTTTGTTTATGAGTCCTTGTGCATCTGGAGACTAGGGACTTGGAGAGGGCTACATTAAGATCAACGGAAAAAGGAGGTGATGGGGCTGGAGAGATGGCTCAGCAGTTAAGGTGCTTGCCTGCAAAGCTTAACAACCTGAATTTGATTCTCCAGTACCCACGTAAAGCCAGATGCATAAAGTGGCACATGCATCTGGAGTTGGTTTGCAGTGACTGGAGTCCCTGGAGCACCCATTCTCTTTGCCTGTCTCTCTTCTATCCCTCTCTGCTTGCAAATAAATAAAAAAAATTTTTTTTTTTTAAAAAAAGGACGTGATGGCAACCAGAAGACTGGAAACCTTCCCAATGCTGGCTACATGTAACAACTGAGCACACGTGGAAAGAAGCTGTGATGAACAAATGAGAGAGGCCGAGAGGTGGATGATGTGAGACCTCATGGTCCAGGGCTTTTGGGGATGTATGTCTTTTCCAGCTCACTAGCCCATTCCCGTTCTTGGGAGTGCCTTTCTCTGTCTTAACAAATGAGCTCTATTTCTGTTACCTTACTATGTGTCTCTGGTAGAAGTCATTGTCCTAGAACACAAAAAAACTAGAAACTCTAGTGGGTGGTGGCTGCTCTCCACACTTGGCCCCTCCTGCAGTATCAGTTGGTCAGCCAGACAGGAGCTGAGTTTTGCTTCCCTGGCAGCCATGACAGCGTGCTCTCTCCCAGGCATTCTAACTTCCAGTTTCCGGCATCTCTTGGCCATGACATCAAGCATCAGGAGATGCTTCAGTGATGACTCTGTGGACCTTGACTGCACGGGTTCTTTTTAATGCCCTCCACTGTACCTTTCACTTTCCCAGGGACACTGGGAAATGATAAGGCTCTGTGGAGGCATGTCTTCATTTCCACCATGGCTTGTGGTGCCTCAGAGGCAAAGGGTATGCCTGAACCCTCTCCTTTACCCTACTGGTATATAAGCTGAGGCAAAGAAGTGTGTTCATTGGCTAGTGGCTGCCAGGAACTGCTCCTTTTTTTATTAAAATATTTTATTTATTCATTTTTCAAGGAGAGAGAGAGAGAGAGAGAGAGAGAGAGAGAGAGAGAGAGAGAGAGAGAGAGAGAACGCACGCACCAGGGCCACCACCTTGTGGGTCTGGCTTATGTGGGTATTGGGGAATTGAACCCAGGGCCTTAGGCACTGGAGGCAAGTGCCTTAACCGCTGAGCCATCTCTCCAGCCCGGAACTGCTCCTTTAAATTGAGAGGCCTGCTGGCGTCAGATTTGGGATAGAGGCACTGAGACAAATGGCTCCTTGAGCCCAAGATGTTAACACCAGAAGAGATCTGAAGTCATAGAGAGAGAGAGGCATTGGACCACTGGATAAAGAGTGTGTATGGTGGGGGTAGGAGTGGGGGCAGAGTCGGGGGCAGGGAGGGAGAGAAAAATAAGTATTACTATTTAACATTGTACTGTGTGAGAAGCAATGAGAAGCTTATTGTGAATTCTAACTCTATAGCTGATGGGAAATTCTAGTCCCAGGAGGCGAGTCTGGCAGTCAGGGTGGGGGGGGTGAGAAATAAGGAATGTGCATGTATTCCTCCATATTTCTTTTTTTAAAATATATATTTATTGT
>PVHP010042000.1:0-15164 GCA_004024765.1 Zapus hudsonius
TGGCACCCATCAGTAACAACACACTTGGGCCAGGAAGACCGGGATGAGTACTAAGATATACAGGATCCCTTGCCACAAGGACTAATACAGACAGCCCACGAAGGAGGATATACAACTGATCAGGGATGGGGAGGGGGGGAAGTGGGGAGTTCGGGATAACAACGCATGGTTTGCCCACTAAATAATGTAACTCATTATGTACAATAAATATATATTTAAAAAAAAACATTATATCCCACAAAAATAAATATAATTTCCACTTGCAAATAAAAATTTTACAGGTTTTTGTTTTGTTTTCAGCTCAGGCTAGCCTCAACCTCCCTATGTAGCTGAGGATGACCTTGTATTAATTACTAAGACATTATCATCTATCTCCCAGGTATGTGCCACCACACCATATTCTTAAGCCTAACATTCAGGAAGTTGAGGCAAGAGGATTGACCTAGAGTTCAAGGCCAGCCAGGGATGCAAAGCAAGATCTGGCCTCAGAAATAGAAAGAAAGAAAATTTCACAAGTGCTGAAATTGTTGACATGAAGCTAGTTAATGTTGAAACTGATATTTAATTTTCTTATTTAGGGGCATTATGAGCAATAAGTTGTTTAATTGTTCTGCTTTTCTTAATTTTTTAGGTTAACATATAATGTAAAGGGTTAGCATTTTCTTTATTTATTTTTGGTTTATTAAGGCAGGGTCTCACTCTAGCCCAGACTGACCTGGAATTCACTCTGTAGTCTCAGGGTGGCCTTGAACTCATGGTGATCCTCCTACTTCTGCCTCCCGAGTGCTGGGATTAAAGGCGTGAACCACCGTGCCCGGCTTTATAACAGTTCTTTCTACTAATCACATTGTCACTTGTAAAGGATTTGAACTTATCAAATTCAAAATCATTGCTTCTAATGGGAATATACTATGCCACAGGTTCACTACCAAAGGTTTATTTTCAGAGTTCTTTACCATCTCTCTGATGTTGGTCTTGAATAGACACGGATAGACACTAATAAGAAACAAAGAATGCTTAGGATACTTGTAGCAACCCTAAGTTTCAACTTGTAGAACTCCCACCCATTTCACCTCCCACTGGCTCAGTTGTCTTCAATATTTTTATCAAGCTAAAAAAAAAAAAAATCTGAAAAAAAACCTCATCCTAGAGATCTCTGTCTATTCATCTTAATCTCAAATATTTAAGTTGTTGGCTATTAGACAGGCCATTTCTAAGTTAATAAATATAATTTTTAAACATTTTTATTTATTTGCAAGCAGAGAGAGAGAAAGAGAGAGAGGAGAGACAGATACACAGATAGAGAATGGGCACACCAGGACATCCAGCCAGGACAAACAAACTTCAGATGCATGCACCACTTTGTGCATCTGGCTTTACGTAAGAACTGGGGAATCAAACTCAGGTCCTTAGGTTTTGCATACAAGCACCTTAACCATTGGGACATCCCTCCAGCCCATAAATATGATTTTTTGTAAGTAACATTTAACATCTCCATAAGAATTCAAACTGAGAGATGGACATGGTGGCACACTCCTGTAATGTCAGCACTTGTGACGTGGAGGCAAGAGGTTCTTGATGGAGGCCAGCTTGAGTTGTGTAAAGAAATCTTATCTCAGGGCTAGGGAGATGGCTTGCTGCTTGCAAAGCCTGCCAACCCAGGTTCTATTCCCCAGCCACCATAACAAATCTGGACCCTGCATGCCCGCCCCCACATACATGTGCAAAGAAATAAATAAAAATATTGGAAAATAAATCATGTCTCAAAACAAAACAAAAACAAAAAAGGGCAGCAATTTCCACCCCACTGACTAGGTGCTTGATTGTTTTGGATAAGCAGACAAGTTCCACATATAAGAAATTCCTTGCCTTAATCATTGCACCTTACAACATGCAGTGTGTGTGTGTGTGTGTGTGTGTGTGTGTGTGTGTGTGTGTGTGTGTGTACGTGCTCCCATGTGTGCCAAAAATGTATGTAGAGTTCAAAAGACAACCCTCGGGGTGTCAGTTCCCTCTTTCCACCTTTTTTTTTTGCCTGAGGCAGAGTCTCACTCTAGCCCAGGCTGACCTAGAACACACTCTGTAGCTCTGTCGCCTGTGTTAGCCTCAAACTCATGGTGATTTTCCTACATGAGCCTTGAGAACATTTCAGGCAGGATTCTATGCCCTGCAAGTTTGTTTTTGTTTTGTTTTAAATATTTTTATTTATTGATTTTCAAGTAGAGAGAATGAGAGAGAGAATGGGTACAACAGGGCCTCTTGCCACCACAAATGAATTCCAGATGCATACTCCATTTTGTGCATCTGGCTCAATGTGGGTAATGGAGAATTGAGCCCCGGGCCATCAGGCTTTGCAAACAAGCACCTTTAAACACCAAGTCATCTTTCCAGCCCTTGTTTTATTTTTGAGACAGAGTCTCTCTTCTTGTTTGCCTCTTAGAATGCCAGACTAGCTGCTACCTGGAATTTGAGCTTCAAGATTTTCCTGATTCTGCCTCCCATCGGTGTAGGCACATTGGCATTACAGAGGCCGTGTTCTACTGCACATTTTACCTTTTATTTTTATTTGTATATGTGGAGGGGAGGTCGTTCCAGGACCTCTTGACACTGCAAATGAACACCAGGGGCATTTGTGCCACTTTTGGCATTTGGCTTAAGTGGGTGGTTTGGGAATTGAACCTGGGCAGGCAAGCTTTGCAAGCAAGCATCTTTAAACACTGAACAATCTTCTCAGCCCTATATCCCCCTTTAAAATATATTATTCATTTATTTGCAAGCAGAGAAAGATAGAAGAGACAAACAAATAAAGTGGGTATGACAAGGCCTCTAGCTGCTGCAAACAGATTCCAGATGCAAGCAGCACTTAATGCATCTGGCTTTATGTGGGTGCTGAGGAACTGAACCAGCCAGGCAAGGTGTACATACTGTTACAATAGTGGCACCGGGCTATAGAAGTAATCAACTGTTCTCTGATTTGATATGAGGCCTGCTCAGAGGGAGCAAACTTATATATGAGAACCAAGCCTATGCCCTGGAAGGTCATCGACCCTAGAGAGAAGCTCACTGTTCTTTGGCTAAAAGGAGAGGATATGCTACAAAGTCCCCTAAATATCTATGTTTATCCCCTTTGACCCATGCTGTTCTCAACTCTTGGTTAAAAAATCTGCTTTTTACAGATGGCAACAAATACTGTGGATAACCAAGACCCAGCGATCGGTAGGAAAAGAAAAGAAAGCAACGCCCTGGCACTAGAGAAGTCATCTCTGCCACACCTGCCAGGACCCAGGAAAGATTCCAGAGGAAGTAGCAGGTTAGATATCAGCATTGTTCTCACTGCTAGCCTGAGAACTTCCTCCAGGGAGATGAAGATAGACACCGAGGAGACTCAAAACTCATCAAAGAAGGAAAACAGAGGCTTCTGAGAGCTCAACCCTAAAAACAGAAACCTATAGCACACCTCCAAGGCTTAGGGAACCTTGCAGAAGAGGAGTGGAAAGAATGTGAGAGCCACAGGGTGGGTGTGAGGTATATTCTGAGTCATTGTCCTCTCCTCCAGCTCACAGAGGTGGTCTGGTACCTTCATGACCCCACAGTGAGTGCAATAACCCCACTGATGAGGGCCTTCAGGGGAATGAGGGAGGAGAGGTTCTAAGAGTATAACTTGATGGGAATATGACCAATAGGCAAAATGTGCATATAATAATGTTCTCAATAAAAAATTACTTAAACAAAGAGATCAAGGCTAGCCTCAGCTACTTATGATTTTAAGATATAAAATTTCTAAAAATAATAATTTAAAACATTATTTCTGTTTATTCATTTTTTATTTGGTGTGTGTGTGTGTGTGTGTGTGTGTGTGTGTGTGTGTGTGTGTGTGTGTTCGGGCACATGTATGCCATGAGTGGTGGTTTGATTCAAGTATCCCCCATAGACTTATGTGTCCTGAATGCTAGGTCCCCAGATAGTGGCAAATTGGGAATTGGAACCTTGCTGGAGGAGCTGTGTTGTTGGGGGGTGGGTTTATGGGGGCTGTAGCCAGTGTTTATCACACTCTCCTGCTTCTGTTGTCCACCTGATATTGGCCAGGAGGTGATGTCCAGCCTCTGCTCATGCCACATTTTTCCTTGCTATCATGGAGTTTCCCCTCTGGTCTGTAAGCCAAAATCAACCCTTGCCTCCCATCAGCTGCTTTCACTCAGATGCTTTGTGCCAGCAACTACAACACCATGACATGTACATGGAGATCAAACAACAACTTTGGGTTGGTCCTCACCTTCCATCTTGTTAGAGACAGGATCCCTCATGGCTCCTTTCATGAGCTTCCAGGAAATGATTGTCTCCACCTCCCTTCTTGCTGAAGTTGCACTGGGATCACAGAATCGAGAGAGAGAGAGAGAGAGAGAGAGAGAGAGAGAGAGAGAGAGAGAGAGAGACTAGCTTTTACATAGGACCTGGGGATCCAAACTCAGTTGTGTGTAAGTGTTTTATTTAACTACTGAAATATCTCCCCAGACTCTAACAATTTTTTAGTATAGTGTTCAGTAGTGTTAAGTTATTCTTGCACAACAAATCTCCAGATATTTTCATCTTTCAACATGAAAATTATACCCTTTAGCAGGTTCCCATCACCCCTTCCCTCTAGCACCTGGCAACCACCATTCTATTTTCTGCTTCTGTGAGTGTGACAACATCAGATAACTCATATAAAAGAAATCTTAATTTTTTTTTGTAACTGGCTTTTTTTCACATAGCATAATGTCTTTAGGTTTGGCCATGTTGTAGTATA
Source organism: Zapus hudsonius (assembly GCA_004024765.1). Classification (NCBI taxonomy): domain Eukaryota; kingdom Metazoa; phylum Chordata; class Mammalia; order Rodentia; family Dipodidae; genus Zapus; species Zapus hudsonius. The sequence continues at coordinate 4,787 of PVHP010042000.1, forward strand.
TAACATGAGCTTCTTTCTTAAGAACAAAGAATGCTGTATTGTACTGTACACCACACTGTGATTTCCTTTTTTCATGATGGCGTCTGTGTTGCTATCCTGAATCATGCTGCAATGAACATGGGTCATGATTGTCTGCATGAAGATCTGCTTTTAATTCTGAATCTCCCATAGAAGTAGGATTAATAGATCCTATGACAATTCTATTTTCAATTTTTTGAAGAACCTATACACTATTTTTCACAAAACTGTAACATTTAGTATTCATATCAACAGTGTGCAAGAATTCCAATACCCCCACATTCTTGTCAATACTTGTTATTTTATGGTTTTGTTGATAATAGTATTTTTTTCTTTTTTGTGCATTCATATTTGTGTGGGGTGGGTGCATGTGGGCACTATTCACCTTTTATTGAGACAGGTCTCTCTCACTGGCTTAGAACTAATTAAGCAAGCCCCGGAAATCCACCTGTCTCCAACTCCCCAGAGCTGGGATTACATGCATGTACCAACATGAAACCAGGCTTTTGTTTTACATGGGTTCTGGGGATTGAACTCAAGTTATCATCTCCCTTGTCCCCCCCTTTTTTTCTTTCTCTGTGTTTTTAAGGTAAGTCTTGCTATCTATGCTCAGGATGGCCTCAAATCCAAAGTTCTCTTGCCTCAGCCTTCTGAGTGCTGGGATAACTGGTATGTGCCACCATGCCTGCTCATGTGTAGTTTTCACTAGGTATATTTTTACTGAAAAGTATATAACAAGACTTCAGTGACCCAAATATTTGAACATCTGGAACACATACAAGTACCCCCCCAAAAAAAAGTAAACATATTCTTCAGTAAAGAGGGAAGGTACAGAAGAACCAGTACCGTTAAACTGTAGTTAAATGAAGCTATATCCAGAAATGAGAGTAACTGGGATATAACTCAGCTGGAAGAGTGCCTGACTCTTGCATGAAGCCCTGGGTATGGTACGCACCTATAATCCCAGCATTCAGGAAGTGGAAGCAAGAGGATCCAGAGTTCAAGGTCATCCTAGCTACATGGCAAGAAGGTGGAGGAGGAAGAAGAGGAGGAGGAGGAGGAGGAGGAGGAGGAGAGAAAGAAAGAAAGAAAGAAAGAAAGAAAGAAAGAAAGAAAGAAAGAAAGAAAGAAAGAAAGAAAGAAAGATAAGGAAAGGCAAGGAAAGAAAGAAAGAATGGAGGGCCAGTCAGCATTCTGCTATGATAGGGGAGGGGCTTGAGAGGCCACGCCCCTTCTTAAGGAGACAATGACAGGAAGGGGAAGTCATTCTCTAGTCACTGGTAAGTGACAAGAAGAAGGAGTCTGGAGGGAATAAAGGAGGATGATGTTGGGTACATATGATCCAATGTAATAAATATGTATGAAAATGCCAAATAGAAAAAAGAAAAAAGTCACAGTGAAGGCTTTGTTTGGAGGTCCCAGCAGTGGAGCGTAGCTGGGGGTGACCCTTGACTAAGCACACAGCTTTGAGAAGGAGGGACACGGAGCAGTGAGGGAGGAAGGGGACAGCTGTGTAGACAGCCCTGGAGATCAATGAAGACACAGATGTTGAAGCCTGATTGCCCTCACATCCAACCCACAACTGCAAATTAGCAATGAAAAGCAATCATTGTGAAACAAGACAATCTTGTCTGCAATTGCTTCATCATTCATGGAGTCACCATTATACAGATTAGCTGGGCATGGTGAGCATGCCCACAACACTCAGGCAGAGCAGGAGGAGGTGTGCTGCGAGCTTGAGACTAACCTGCTCTACATGAGTTCCAAACCAGCCAGGGCTACATAGGCTATCTAGTGAGTCCCTGTTTCAAAAGGACAGAGCAAGAAGCTAGAGAGATGGCTCAGCAATTAAAGGTGCTTGCTTGCAAAGCCTGTTCAATTCCCCAGCATGCACATAAAGCTAGACACTAAGTGGTGCATGGCAAGAGATGCCCGCTCGGGTACACACATACGAATACACACACACACATACACACACATGCACACACAAGCACACACACACACACGCATGCACACATGCACACGAATGAATAAAATTTGTTTTAAAAAAATTTGACAGATTTACATTTGTTTTTATTTGGCTATTTATTTAAATAATCATTACACATTTGAATGTTGACGCTACTATTTACATTTGTATATTACAAATCTTACAGTCTAATGTTTTTCAAGATCGTAAGCTCACTTTTTCACCATTCTTGAAATTTTATGGAAATGAATGTCAGAATAAATAGCATGTTACTCACTGACACTCAAAGAATTAAGCCAGGCATGATGGCACACGCCTTTATTCCCAGCACTCAGCACTCAGGAGGCAGAGGCAGGAGGATCACTGTGAGTTCGAGGCCACCCTGAGATTACATACTGAATTCCAGGTCACCCTGGGCTAGAGCGAGACCCTACCAAAAAAATATTTTTTCCATCAATATTAATATGATATTTTATAGTATTTACTGCTTTCAAATTTACATATACTAACAATCACATGATTCTATTTAATCATCCTTCTAAGTTAAATATTACTGAAAAACTTTAGTGCAAACAATCTACTGGAAGACATGTAGCAAATAAGGGGTTAACTAAAATTCTAAGTGAGGTGAATTATCTCCAAATCCCAGCTCTTTAAACTCCTTCACTAGGGAGCATAGTTCTATTTGAAATAATGTACTCAAAATATTTTTCCACATCTTTTTAGGGTCTCCAAACACAGGAAACTTTTTTTCAAGTAAGAGCTCCATGAATCACCTCTGGACTTGGTCCCTGTGGGAAAAGTTCAAGCAAACAAGCGATACCAACACCTCGTCCAGCTGTGAGGAGTAAACATGAAAATAAGGCTTATTCCATACACTGGTGATGGGGTCGCAAGAACATTCCCACGCACGAAGGAGATCTGGCTTGTGCAAGGAGAACATTGTGGGCTGGGGCTGGGCCAGTTTGACTCTAATGTCCTCTTGAAGCCATGCTGAAGATCTCATTACAGGATAGACATGCCTGCTGAGCTCTGCAACCACTCAGGAGCCGTGCATAGTTTGAGAGAAGCCACAACCCTAGATTCTGTAAGCAGCCAGCAGAGAGCATCACTTCTCCTCCCTCCTTCTCCTCCTTTTTCTCTCCCTCCTCCTCCTCCTCTTCTTTTCTATTTATTTAGTTGTTTATTTGCAAGGAGAGTGAGAGAGAGAGAGAGAGAAAGAGAGAGAGAGAGAGAGAGAGAGAGAGAGAGAGAGAGAGAGAGAGAGAGAGAATGGGCATGCCAGGACTTTCAGCCTCTGCAAATGTACTCCAGATGCATGTGCCACCTTGTGCATCTGGCCTTATGTGGGTGGTACTGGGTAACTCTGCAGGCAAGCGCCTTAACCGCTGAGCCATCTCTCCAGCCCCTCCTCTTCTTTTTCTAGGAAGTTAAAATTTAGAGCTGGGGAGTTGGCTCAGCCATTAAGAGCACTTCCTAGGGCCTGAGGAAGCTCGAGAGACAGCTCAAATTCAATCCCCAGGACCCACATAAATAGCTGGGTATGGTAAGTAAAGTAAAGCAAAATATTTTTTGAAAGGGCTGGGGAGATGTTTCAGTGATTAAAGGTGCTTGTTTGTGAAGCCTGTCCGCCTGGCAGGTTCCATTCCCCAATACCCACACATACAGCCATATGCACAAAGTGGTGCATGCATCTGGAGTTTTTTTTGCAGTGACCCTGGTGCACCCATTCTCTCTATGTTTCTCTCTGCTTGCCAATAAGTAAAAAATATTTTTAAAAAAAACACCTGGGTGTAGCCACAGATATTTGTGACCCCAGTCCTAGGGGCAGAGATTGCAGAATTACAGGGGCTTTAAAAAATTATTTTAGGGTTGGAGAAATGGCTCAGTGGTTAAGGCACTTGCCTGAAATCCCAAAGGACCTGACTGAGTTCAATTCCCTAGTACCCATGTAAATAGCCAGAGTCCATTCTCAGAGCCTGGGGACCCTGGCACACTCATTCTGTCTGTCTCTCTTCTATCCCTCTCTGCTTTCAAACAAATAAATAAAAATGTTTTAAAAAATTATTTTAAATAGCAAACTTCAAAGTCAGTGAGAGTCCAGTTCAAATAACAAGGGCACAGAGTGATGAAGGGGTACACCCTACATCGCCTCTACCCACCTCAGGTGAGGGCAAAGGGCCCTGCATGGGCACATACATGTGCATACACCATACACACCCCACATACACACATAGACACACACGTGCATAAGAAAGAATTAAACATTTAGATAATGGTTTCTATGGGAAATTCTGATTTATTAAGAGTTTTGACATAAGATTTACGTGCAAACCAGAAGTTTTTATTCCTGGCTCATAGTAAGTATAAGCAATGTGTCATTTCAAATTATATTGGAAAAATGAGAATTGAATGACTTCTGAACCGATAATTAAATATGTTTGGCAAATGTAAACACTCAATGTAACCTTAAATATTAAAATGTTAGTGAAACCCTGCTAAATCAGGAACATATTTTGGAGACTTACAGAGTGTTCAGGTGGTTAAAAGTACTAGCTTTAATATTAACCTTTAGCCTTAGATTTTGATTCTAGAATTTTTCAGCTGTATGTCTTTCAACTTTCAAAACCTACACATAAACTACCCATGGTGGCACTTACCTGTAATCCCAGAATTCATGGTGTGAAGGCAGAAGCATCTTGAGTTTGAGACCAGCCAAGGCAACATAGAAAGATTCTGTCTTGGGCTAAAGAGATGGCTCACCAGTTAAGGCACTTGCCTGCAAAGCCTAACAACCTGAGTTCAATTCCCCAGTACCCACATAAAGCCAGATGCACAAAGTGGCACATGCATCTGGAGTTGTTTGTAGCAGCCGTAGATCCTGACGTGCCTCTTCTCTCTGTCTCTCTTCTATCTCTCTTTTTTTGCAAATAAATAAATAAATAAATAATAAAAAGAATCTGTCTAAAAAAACCCTATATAACAAGCCTATCAGTATGGTAATAAACATCTGTCATAATAGCACTTGGGAGATAGAGGCAGGAGGATCAGGAGTTCAAGGCCATCCTCAGATATACATATATATATATATATATATATATATATATATATATATATATATATATATATGACCAGGCCAGACTGGGCTACTACATGAGACCCTGTCTCAAACAACAACAAAACCCCCAAAGCCCATGTTTAAGCATAGGGTTTCTATGAGAATTAAATATAAAATAATGACACTCCTAGTATACTTCTAGCACAAAGAATGTGCCAACATGTTATAGCTATTATTAGTTCAGAGCTTCAGGGTAATTTCTTTTGGCCTTAGTTCCTATAGAATCATCCTATTAACATTGCAAATGTAGGTAATTTAGTTGACTCTCCACTCATACTCTGACATAAAATGACATCTTTTCATAATCTTTGGGATTAGCTGATTTATTTGACACTTGTCTCAAGGGCATAGGAAAATTTTAGCTATCTGAGCTTTCTAAATTTAGGATTCCAAACCAATAAAAACTTATTACCCATCCAAAAAAGATTTAATAAGATTTTCTATTACTTAGGACTGTTTACCAATTTCTCTTCCTTATACCACCCTAGTCATTCTCACCTCTATGTGAGAAGCAGATTCGAAGTTATTTTGGGGGTAAGTGATAGAAATCCAATTCAGATGAGTTTAAGCACAAGGGAACCCATCGGCTCCAGTCACTGGAAACTTGCAGGGTGGACCTAGCTTCAGGCAGAGCTAAATGTTGCCAGAACCCTGGTTCCTCTGTGTGTTGGCCTCGTTTCGTTTCTTCCATGCATGCTGATGTTAGCATCACGAGAAGTTCAGGCTAATTCTTTCCTGGGTGCTGCAAATCTTAAAGGAGACCTGCATTAGTTCAGACTAGGTAGGGAGGGCACTGCATTTACACAGTAGGACCCCATGGGCAAGGTAGGGCGAATTCACCCCCCACCACCACAAAAGCATCAAGTTCTGATTTCTGACGGAGTTGGTAGAATGAGCAAGTGAAAACAGCAGACGTTCACAGCAGATAGATAGTCTGGGTTGGGTTGCCCAAGACATCATGACACCCATTAAATATGCATCTATTTCATGAAACCACATAAAAATGCTTCAAAAGGGAATTAGGGTGGGCCATTCTTGACTCATGATTATTCTCTGTGCTAACTAAGCTCCACATGTGGTGAACATCTGCTTCCACAAAGTAAAATGATCCTCATATGTTCTGCATCCTGAGCAGTATAGTATCTGTATAATTACATGAAAAAGAGGGAATTAAAGTTCTATATTAAAAAAAGCAAATCAGACCATTATTGAATAATATTAGTCATGTACATGAAAAAGTAAAAAAAAAAGTTCTCCATATTAAAAAATAAGTTGGGCAATTAATAACTAATGGTCTAAGATAAAACTTTTGCCAATTTAGAAAAACATGAATTAATATTATAATAACTTCCCATAGTACTAAAAAGGAAAGGAAAGCGTTGGAATTATTTGCAATATTAAGTAACTATTGTTGGCTCGGTCAGTTTTTCTAAGTGAAAATACCTTATTTGGAATATGAGAAAAATACAATAAGGAAAAATCTTAACTCCTTTGCTTCCTCTCAAAGCTGAAATGACTTTTAAACTGGTTCTGTTCTTCTTTGTTTTGGTTTAAGAGGCAAGCCAATGCCTCTCAAACCCCAGGGTTCTTGTGAAGACCTCACTGTGCTCCGCAAACATGATCTCACCCTTTAGCTTGGTTATGTTCCAGATCCAGGAGTGAGGGCAAGTTTAGGATCCGGGAGGGGAAAAAGATAAATATTTACATAATTTAGTTTTTAAAAAAAACTAAGAGAAGTCCATGATGAACATCTTATGTATGCATACATTGAATGTGTATATATACACATGCACCCTGCACACATATTCTTTGAACTTAGTATGTGCGGGCATACGACTCAAATAGGGCCTCCTGACAGAACACTTGCTGGTTGTGATGGCACATGCAGGTAGGAAATTGCTGAAGAAGTGAAGGCAAGAGGATCAGGAGTGGTTAAGAACACTTAGTTGGAAGGCCTCACAGCCTGGGTTTATTTCCCCAGTGCCCACGTAAAGCCAGGTGCACAGAGTGGTGCATGCATCCATCTGGAGTTGGTAGCAGTGGCAGGAGCCCTGGTGCACCCATTTCTCTCAATCTCTCTCTCTCTCTCTCTCTCTCTCTGCTTTCAAATAAACAATAAAAATATTTTTTTAAAAAAAAAAGGAAGTTAGAAAAAAGCCAGACCACCGAGTGATGAGCCCCAAGTCTTCTTGCTAATAACACGAAAGTATAAAACAGCATCTAGAAGCCCTCAGATTCAAACATTAGCTGGTTAATTAACATGCAAAAGACCAGAAGGGCAATGCGGCAGTGATGAGTTGCTGCAGTGGATGAATATCTTTTGGTGACTCTCCAGCCTGTTTGGAGAAGAATGGACTTTACTTGGGATCTACAGATTTGAACTTGGCCTGTCTCGGGCCCTCATGCTTGTGCAGGAAGTGCACTAACCACTTATCAATCTCTTCTACCTAATAATGGACTTTATATGTTCGATTATAACTGGTAATTAAGTAGACTCACTTTATGAGAGTATAATTTTTGTTGTTGTTATTGTTTTGAGACAAGGTCTCATGTAGCCAAGGATGACCTTGAATTCACTGTGTAGCTAAGACTGTTCTTGAACTCTTCATTCTTCTGCCTCCACCTTCCACTTCTAAGTACCTGGATTATAGATGTGGCTACCATGCTCAGCAGAAAGTCTAGTGTTTTCTTTAACAGTCTCAAAACTTTACTAAATTCTGAGGATTACTTGTGCCATCCAAACTTAATTAAATAAGTCTATCATATTTAATTAGTGATGACAAAGTACGACCATGTGTTGTCCACTTCGCTAGCACTAAGCATTAAAGATTGGGTGTTCAGAAAGTATCACTAGATGAATGACCATGGTCTGACGATGTGACTCAGTTGGTTAAGTGCTTGCCTAGCATTTCTGAAGCCCTGGGTTCCATCCCCACCACATAAAACCAAGCATATTAGTGTGCACTTGTAATCCCAGCACTTGGGAGGCAGAGGCAACAAGATCAGTAGTTCAAGGTCATCTTTACCTATGTAGCTAATTTGAAGCCATCCTGAGCATATAAGACCCTATCTCAAAAAAAATTTTTAAGGCATGAAAAGTTACCCAAAAGAGCAGATCCTATCCTGGCACCTGCTTTTAGCCAGCATTTACACTACTGTCAACCCCCCCCCCCCCCCCCCCCCCCCCCCCACACACACACACACACACACACACACACACACACACACACACACAAACATACACACACACTCCCACTTTGTCCTGGGGAAAAATGGGAGAAGAGAAATTTTAATAGCAATAAGAAACAAGGATCTGAGGCTTGCATTATACGGGATAAAACTAACTAATTAACTTATTTATGCTCCAAACATTTTTATTAGACCTCATGCAATGAGATCTGAAACATGTGAATGAAAACTTGGAAAATATATGAATTACAAAAATTCAAAGGCTGTTGCAAACATTCCGCGTCTTTTCATGCACACACTCTTATTTTTAAAAGCTCTCTGATTACTAAAAAAACTTCTTGCTAAGTTTCAACTGCTGACTCGAAATATCATTTGAGACACAAAAGTACATAGTTTGATTTATTTGTATTTCTACATTTGCAAATACACAGAAATACATCATGCATCACAGAAATTCTTTAGAGGAGAGAAATATGTTCACAGTGGAATGTCTCTGATGTTTACATTAAATCTATGTAGATTCTAATCTCTTCACAGGCTCTCAAGACTTCCTTTCTCTCAGAGACAAAGAAGAATCCTTGATTTAATGCTTAGTTTGTTCATTAATCACGCATTGCAATTTTAAAGAAATAAAGCCCAATATATTTTACAGGGTAAAAACGGCTGACTTTGTTTACTTAAAATATGGTAGAATCAAGCACAAATGAATCACAGAAAATAAATTTCAGTGATCATCATCAACAGATTAAAAACATACTCTGTCTATGTTAATAAAACTTTCAAAGGGATTGCAGCAAGTTCTGTCAAAGCCTTGGAAGTTTCTGTTTTGGCAGTTAAAAGAGAAGAACATAAAACATTTTGTGAATTTTTTTTCTTTGCGGATAATTAAACCCAATCCATGGAGAAACAAACGTACAGATGTACACCACATTTTCATTACTCCAAAGACTGGAGCCATGTGCTGGAGATTTCTTATTCAGAAGAAACACTTGAATGACATTGGAGATATGATATTGACCTTCCCCCCCTAAATTCTGGAAATTTTATAAAGCTAAGCGCCTATGGGTGTTTTGTTTTGTTTTGTTTTTTGGTGTTTTGTTTTGTTTTGAGATGAGAACTCATGTATCCCAGGCTGGCTTTGAACTCACTATGCAGCCCAGGATGATCTTGAACTTCTGACTCTCCAGCTTCTACCTGCCAAGTGTTGGGATTACAGGCATGTGTCACCATACCTGGTGTTAGCTTTCGTCCTCTTTCTTCTTGCAAAGATTTTCAAATAATCAGTGCACATTTTGAAGGTGTGTATGTTTTACTTCTGTATACATTATAGAAGCATACGAGCATGCTGTCTTCTTTAGGATTCAGTCACAGAAAAGTTCTTCTTTCTGGTTCTACCACAGATTTCAGGCAGCATTTCTCTATGGACCTGAAATAATTTCTGCCAATTTCTTTTTTTTAAAAATCGGGAAGCTGGAGAGATGGCTCAATGGTTAAGATGCTTGCCTGTGAAGCCCAGTGACCCAGGTTTGATTCCCCAGTACCTACATAAAGCCAGATGCACAAAGTGGTGCATGTATCGAGTTCTTTTGCAGTGCCTAGAGGCCCTTCTCTCTCTCTCTCTCTCTCTCTCTCTCTCTCTCTCTCTCTCTCTCTCTCTCTCTCTCTCTCCATCTCTCATCTCTGCTTACAAATAAATAAAATATTTTTAAATGCTTATTTGCATGTGCATGCATGAACATGCCAGGGCCTCCTGACAATACAAACTTCAGATGTGTGTACCACTTTTTGTCCAGTTTATGTGAATAGCTTGGGAACTGAACTCTGGCCGGCAGGCTTTGCAATCAAGCATCTTTAACTGCTGAGCCATCTTTCCAGTCCCATTTCTGTTGATTTCTTTTTTTTTTTTTAATTTGCAAGGAGAGAGAGAAAGATAGAGATGATAGATAGATAGATAGATAGATAGATAGATAGATAGATAGATAGATAGATAGATAGATAGATAGAGCGAGCAAGCGAGCGAGCGAGCAACCTTCAGGGCCTCCAACCACTGCAAACAAACCCCAGAAGCATGCACCACTGTGTGC